>CAUYLG010024712.1:0-53287 GCA_963573385.1 Cacajao melanocephalus
ATTCTAGCCTGGGCAGTAGAACAAGAATCCTGTTCTCTCTCCCTCTTTTTCTTTCTCTTTCTTTCTCTCATACATTCTTTTTCTTTCTTTCTTTCACTCTCACTTTCTTTCCTCTCTTTTTCTTTCTTTAAAAAAAAAAAAAAGAATGCCTCATGTAAAAAGATTCACTATGTATATTGCAAATAATTAAAATCAAGCATTTTGTAAAAAAAAAATTATTTCTTACACTGTAAAATGATGCAAATGTACATAATTATTCCAATGTGACTAGGGTTGGAGTAAATTCTAAAATAGCAATGTGAGTGTGGAGGAGGTAGTTTCTGGCAAAGATAATTTGTGGGTAACTACTTTTTACAGTGCATTTTTGTCTTGTGTTTTGAAGTGAATAAAAGAGTGGTTGCAGCAAAGACATATTTTTTAAAAGGTAGGAACACTTTAAATATTCTATTTAACCAATCCATTTGGAGCCTTTCCTTCCACCACGTTTCAGCTTCCCAGAAATCCCAAACTTCCTCATTGTCTTTCTCTCTCCTCTGTAAGGACCTGACACTAACCAGGTGGGCAGTTACTAAGTGTCAGCTGGTTTCCTGAAGGGGTGATTGTTACCTCATCTTATCGTGGTGCAGCACCACCACATGCGTGCCCAATTGTGACTTCTTGTGCCCTCTTTAGTATATAAAGCAGGACAACACAGAGCATCCCACTTGTACCAGGCAGTCCAGGACACCTAGCATCCTGGCCCGAAATTTTCCAAATTCGGGTGGCTAGAGGCCCACTGCTTCCTAAATACCAGCCTTAGGGGTCCAACCCAAAGAGAGAGAAGAGGCTGAAGAGGAGCCATGTACATCTTTTTACTTCTAGCGAGAGGCATTCTGTGTGCCTTGATGTTCGTCTTCTGGAAAAATCGCTTTCAGGTAATGGTGAATGTAAGAGAGATCTGTATTAGATGAACCTAGATGGATATATGGACTGCGGAGTGTGTATGTAAGAGCGTAAAATATAGTAAAGTGAGAGGTAAGAGAAGATCACCTCATTCTTCTTTTTCGCTGGAAGGAGCCCCAGACTTTTACTCCTTAACTCCCGCAATTCCTATATTCTGACCAGTGATTCGACAGTAGTGGTAGAATGCGTGTAATATAATGTGGATTCAAATTAAGGAAGTGTACTTCTAAATTTCTCTTCTAAAAAGCCCCAAGTCCCTAAGTTAGGTGGTCAGCTTTTCACTCATTGGAGAGTAAAGTGCAGCTGTAAGTGCCCATTTCCCACCACCATCTCCCACTTTAAGAATCTTTACATTCTAGCCTGGGCAGTTGAACAAGAATCCTGTTCTCGCTCCCACTTTTTCTTCCACTTGCTTTCCCTCGTACATTCTTTTTTTTTCTTTCTTTCACACTCACTTTCTTGACTCTCTTTTCCTTTCTTTCAAAAAAAAAAAAGAATCTTTACCTTCTCTCTTTCTTCTCTTGCTTCTCCTCCCCCACGTGTCTGTTTGCTAACCTCACCATCTTTATTTTATGGACGCTTTCTGGGCATTCAAAAATAATTCAAGTGTGAATGCAGATTTCCTGGTGTTAAAGTCACAGGTGAAGTGCTTTTAGATAAGAGTCAGAGTTCATGTGTTTACCTACTGGACTGCTCAGAAAATATAAGAAAAGGATATGGAGCTTTGACTAAAGGCTACTTTCATATATATTTTTTCTCAGTCTGGTTTTGGAAGAATATATTTTTGAATTAATGTAGTACTTAAATACACTTTTAATCTGTACCTCTTAGGGAAATTCAGTTTATTTTAGTAACCAAGATTAACCAAATTGTTTGGTAGTTTGGAAATTGCTTAGTTCAATAAACTACATGCGTATAATTCCCTTTCTTTACAGAGAAGCGCTGGCGAAATGTCATCAAATTCAACTGCTTTTGCACTAGTAAAACCCTATTCTACTGGGCTAATTAACAGCAACACAGGCAACAATCTTTCAATCAACAGCCTCTCTCGGGATATTTTAAATAATTTCCCACACTCGATACCCATGCAGAAGAGACTATTGGTAAACCTCAGGATGGTGGAATACAAGCTAGCTGAACTGGAACATTTCCTAGTTACCAAGGGTTTGAGAGGCGCATCAGTTGGTTGGAAATCCACCCAAAAGCATACAGGATGTAATGGCAGTGGTGGAAATCATTAAAGACACTTTGAGTAGATTCATTTCATTGTATGTTTATGCTAAATGAATTATTTTTAAGAGGGAGGGGATGCCAAGTCAGATACAGAAAATCCAGATACTTACCAGGTTTCTTACACTTTAAGTAATTGATTACATATGGCTAAAATATATTTACTGGAGAAGGAATGGAAACACAATAGAGAAACAAAAGCACTTCAAAAGTTTTTTAACAATAAATAAGCTACAGTAAACAGACTAGTTGAGATATAGTGATTTTAATTTCACTCAACTGTGAAAACCACTTTTCATTAATGGTTTACAATACAATACTATAAATTATCTCCAAGTTTGCATGAAAGTAAGTGAGATTTGATGGAAATGTTATCCATTATGTAGAACTATGTCTCTTGCCACTGTTGAATCTGGGTAATAATAATAAAAACTATAATTGAGCACCCTATAGTATGCCAAGCTCTCTGTTAAGATCTTTGCTTTCCACACTTGTGAAGATGGTGACAAAAACTTTTAACTCTTCTTTGTGGTCAGCTTTTGAAAAGAATTTCTTTCCCTTCACACTTCCCTTAATTAGATATTCTTTCATTTACAATGCCCAAATCGTCCCTGAATTGGAAAAGTCATTTATAGAAAATTGCACACCTTAAATAGCACCAAAATGTAGTGGTAGAATGCATGTAATATAATGTGATTAAAATTAAGGAAATGTATTTCTAACCTCTAGGTAGCCATCTATTTTCAAATATTTTATAAAATCTAGTATAACTAAGGAATTAACAGTCTCTTGAAGTTTACTAACAGCATTTGATCTGTCTTTAAAGAAAGCCCTCAGAATGGGCTTGGTGCAGTGGTTCACACCTGTAATCCCAGGACTTCGGAGATTGAGGCAGGTGGATCAGTTGAGGTCGGGAGTTTGAGACCAGCCTGTCCAACATGGGGAAACTCCATCTCTACTAAAAATACAAAAATTAGCTGAGTGTGCTGGTGGGTGCCTGTAGTCCCGCTACTCAGGAGGGTGAGGCAGGAGAATCTCTTGATTCCAGAAGGCGGAGGTTGCAGTGAGCTGAAATCATGCCACGGTGCTCCAGCCTGGGTGACAGAACGAGACAATATCCCCACCAAAAAAAAAAAAAAAAAAAAAGAGACAAGGAAAACCCTCAGATTGTCAAACACAATTTTATCTTATACATATGTACATAATTTATTGAGGTGTTTCAGTTAGAGGCCTACCTATTTACCTACCTTCATGTCCCCTCCCCTCTAAATAAACTACCAATATAAATTTAAGAAATGCCTTAGTTTATTACTCCTTTCATCTTCAATCACAAGGAAGAGAAAACATTTTAAAATGTGTAGGGAAAATTATTTCTTCTATTGTCACTCATTTGCCAAGCACAAAATGCCAGCCACAGTGTATGTGATTCTTAAACTTCTTTGGGTCACAAGTTCCTTTGATATTCTGATGAAAACCATGGACTCTCTCCCTAGAAAAATGCATGTAGACATACACACAGAATATGGTCCATATAATTTTGGTTTCATATGCTCCCTGAAGCCTAGGTTAAGAAATTCAAGAATTGATGAAAAGTTCTTTACCTATGTAGACAGTGTTTATCATCATAGGCTATGATGCTTAAACCAGTTGTCAACAATATATAATCAATATATAAAGCTCTTAGTGATATATTTAATTATCCTTGTTAGGGAAACTAGGACATATGACTTTCTAATTTGGCTTTGCTTACTCTTGACAAGTTTGAGAAGTTTATCTTCCAATAGTATGTAAGTTACCACCTGTAAGTAGTAACTTATTCATATAAGACAAAATCACTGTATCAGCCATGTATCACAATCATAAAAGGCTAGATTTGATTAAAGCCATTTTCTCATTAACATTTAAGTCCATATTCTATTTGAAATGAAACCTATATTTCAGAGAGTAAAATGGACAACTCTTAATTTTGTGAAACACAACAGAAATTAAATGGGTCATAGTTTTCTTCCAAATTACCTAAGGAAGATTGTTTTTGGGAAAATAAGTACTCAAAACTCCATTTTCTAGATTTATCACTTACTGGCCATAGGATCCTTATTTTTCCATCTTATTTCACTCTTTATAAAGAACATTAACTGTAAGTTCCCATAGAAAACATGAGCTATAACAATTGTATGGAGTTTTTAAACATATTTGGATAAAAACTATTAAACTATAGTCCTCTTATAGTATACATAATGCATTTATCCATATATTTATCACATTTCTAATTGAGTGAGGCCTTCAGTTTTAACCCTTTCTTTTAAATGTATGGATTTATTCTCCCCCCAGATTTGTGGAAAAGAAAGATTGTATATTAATAAAATACAAGTAAATAATATTTTAAAACTTGTGTAATAGAAAATATATTTTCTAAGTAATTAGCTCAAAATAAAGCCTCCAATGTATTAGAAAAGCATTATACTATTTACAAAAATATAATTGTGAAATAGAGACAGTCATGTGTGTGTTATACAGATAGATAATCTAAAAGGAAATATACTAAGCATATGGCTGAGCATTAAGAGATTTACATTTTTATACTGCATTTCTGCTTAATGTGAAAAAAATCACACTATCATGAACATAGTATGTACATTTTACTATTCAGTTAACATATAAATAAATAAGTTTCCCCCATTCTAAAAAATAATCACATTATACAATCATTTTTTCAATGAGATCTCATTCTGGTTTTCTGCTGCCACTAACAGTAGGTATTTCATGGTCAGCCTCTTTTTTGGGATCTACCATGCCCTTATATCTCTCCCCACGATGTTGTTCCAGGTATGGACCCCAGTTAGAAGCTGGTCTGCAGCAACTTACAAGGCGCTGAAATGCAAAAAGAAAAAAATTCTTGTCTTAGAATTTAAGTGCTACAATCTGTAAACAAGCAAATATTGAACTTTACTGTCATGTAAATTATTTTTTCTTTACTAACAAAAAATAGGAATCATAGAAAACTAAAAAGTTATTCTCTAAATTCCTAATAATGCACAGTTTACCAAGAAAAAAGTATAATCAAATGTAGCTAGTTGTTAGTAGAAGTATATTAACTATTAAACAAAAATAACTGAGTCTGTAAATTATTTCAAAACAAGGTGTATGAACCTATTAGAGTAACAGAGTGACTATTCTGTACATTCACTGAATCAGACATTTCCATCCTGACCTTAAGATGAGGACAAGCTGAGGATCTAAACCAGTGTATATGTGGAATATGTTTCAAGAACAAAGGAAAAGGAGTTCCAGGATCAAGCCATTGATTTGGATTTATTGTTTTATGGACTTAGGAATTTATTTAAATCTAAGGCTCCTGAGCCTACTTTGTCATTGTCCTACTGAGATGTCATAATGAACTTCATACCCCTAGACCTCCATGGAAGAGGGATGACTCCGGGTCTAAATTGGGTTCAAGCTATTTACTAGGATTATTCCAGTATAAAAACACTATTAGGATGTATATTTTAGCTAGATGAGGTTTAAAAGTAGTGACTATGGATGTAAAGCAGACAGGTCATTTGCTTTGTGGCATCTTCAGGGACAATTCAGCACAGGTACAGATGCCATAGCTGTCATATGCTAAGCACTGTAGCAAGGCCTAGGAATACAGCAACAAGTAAGGCAAGAGTTTCCCCAAAAGGAGCTTATAGTCTAGTATAGAGAAACACAGCAAATATATGAATAATATAATACCATGTCGTGCACTAGTAACAGATGGTTGTGTCAGGTATAGAAGTAGTCAAGAGGAAGGGGTAATTAATTATATTTTATATAATCTCATATTACCATATGAATAAATTAATCTTCATTTTGATCATAACTACTTAGTATAATGTATAATAAATTTTAATGCACTCACTTGAAAGATGTTTCCTTTAGCCTGAATTATTTTTATGATAGCCATAATTGGTATCCAAATAATGCAGAAAATAATCATACACCAGCCTAAAGCAACTCCCCAGTCAGGGTATGGAATTGTGCCATAATCAGGTCTATGAAATTGCACCAGTGACCAGATAAATATTGCCTGTGAAAGTAAAATACGCAAAGATAAAGCTAAAGATTAGACTTTTATTGTACTAATGATTAGCAATTTGATTCTGTTCCTTAGATGTGATTTGTCAAAATAATTAATATGAAAATATATTCAAACAATGGAGATAATCAGGTAACAAGCCAGAAGATAGCAATATGGAATGAACCAAATGGGAATAACTTTTATTTTTACATTAAATAAATTTTTCCCAAGTTAATACGATCATATATTTATAAATCCAAATACTTGTTCAACATATATTTCAACAAAATACATGACCATGTATCAGATTGAAAGTAAAATAATATCTGAAATTTTCTGTTATTGGGCTTTTCACTTTGATTTATAATAGTATGGTTTTATTCTATGCCATAGATTAAATCTATATGCCAGCATATAGATTAATACAATGAGAATGTGAAGTACACTTTAGTGGGCATGCTTTTCTCCTTGCTTAGGAATTGCTTCTATTCTTTCCCACTGCACAAGGCTCCCCTTTTGACACATCAAAAACACATGTGCATTTACACACACTATTGGTGCACATTTACCGAAGCACATTTCACTTCCAGCCTCTTAGTGAGGAAAGAAAAAATCAATATATGTTTAGGAAATATAGTGAAATCTGAATCTTAAAGATAAAAACACTTTCAGGCCAAGTTAAAATAAACCTACTAGAAATGCTGAAGCATTAAAACTAATTATTTAGAAATTGGTAAAGCAAAACAAAACAAAACCCAATAATTATTTAGGAGTTTCCTTATATTTGGCTCTTTTTGTTTTACTAAAATCAATGAGAAAAGAATAAATAGATTTGTAAGTTTAATTTTAAAATTAAATGGCTTAGCTCCACTAATTTAATTACAATAATTTAAATGTATTTTACAATTACTATAAATGTACATAACTATAAAAGAATGGAGGAGTGATAGCAGAATCCAATACACATGACTTTATACAAAATAGATGGCAGTATAAATCATTTCATATGTAATACTTTCTCATTTTAAATTAAATTCAGGTGTCAAACTTATGTAATCAATGAATATGAGCTGCTTTTTTTGTTTTTTGTTTTTTGTTTTTGAGACAGAGTCTCCCTCTTGTCATCCAGCCTGCAGTGCAGTGGCATGATCTCGGCTCACTGCAACCTCCGCCTCCTGAGTTCAAGCGATTCTCCTGCCTCAGCCTTCAGAGTAGCTGGGATTAAAGGCGAGCATCACCACGCCCCACTAATTTTTGTATTTTTAGTAGAGACAGGGTTTCACCATGTTGACCAGGCTGGTCTCCAGCTCCTGACCTCAGGTGATCCACCCGCCTCAGCCTCCCAAAGTGCTGGGATTATAGGCATGAGCCACCACGCCCGGCCAAATATGCGCTTCTTAAGAGATCCAGCTAGACCTTCTGTGTTGACAAGGGGGTTTATTTTATTATGGAGACTTGTCAGATGAAAATATTTAGTGGCATTTTCAAAATCATTTAGCAAAAATATGGAGTATCCAAATATTTTAATTCAGCATTATCTAGTTTCAAAGTGCTCACTTTTTGAAATTGATCTCATAATGTTAAAAAATATAATCCTCTCTACAAACAAATGTGACACTTTAGATTTGAAGGAAATCCTGGATAGAATTACTTAATGGCTTTTTCTGGGAAAACCTTTGATGCATGAAGGCAAGGAGAACCAAAACACATCTATGAAGCTTTGACACTGCCCCACCCCACAACCATTATTTCTAGTCCATAATCATTCTCCATCCAGTGTAGTGTTTATTTTGGTGCTCAGCCATCTACTGTCCTGAAATGTTATTTGAAGATTTTAAGTTGATATGTATGTCTCTGGAGTAAGACAACTTTTGCTTTACCTAAGCTCCTAAATAGTAATAATTGTTGAATTTATTAACATAAACCATTGCCCTTACTGACACAGGTAAGTTTCATTTGCTACTTTCAGATGCCAAATACCTTCCTCATTAAGAGATAAAATATGGATTAAAATATGACTGTTGTTTCTCAGCAGAAAGTATATTTAAACTGAATTCCTTAAAGGGAGGATCTGGGCCTTATGCATCTTTGTTTTTTCTGTGCCTGGCAGAGAGGTTAGGAACATATTGGTGGCTCAACATATATATTTTTTTAGGGAATGAGTGAATTCATATTTTATTTTCATTTATTCTATTGATAAATTTTAAATTAACCTGTTTATTTTCTCAAATGGTAAATCTTTAAACTGATGGCCTCAAGATAATACTGCAAAGGAATTTTAATTTAGGCAACTTTGAGGCACCAGCCATATATATTTCAAAACATGAAAATCATTCAAAATTACTTTACCTTTTGTCTTCAATGTGAATTATTAAGTTTATTTTAGAATGTATATATTATTGATATCAAGTTCATGGTATATTATTACTTACAATCAAAAGGATAGGCGTAATGACAAACCAGCAAGCTCTCCACCATAGCCAGAATATCCACCTCTTTGCTCCAATCATCATTTCTAGATCCTCAATGAATCTGTTTCCTCCTAAAGAAAATAAAGAGTACATTGAGTGCTTGCTAATATTTTCTTCCAGCAACCATTGTGGCATCTATTATTTTTCTGTGTCTAAACATTTTTCTGTATCACAACAATGAATCATACACCTGTAATTACAGTTTCTTCATAACATATTTTTGTCCAGTATATTGTATTTTACTATTATAATAGTATAAAAATTAATACTAGAATTTGGTAATCATAATGAAAATGAATCAAACTAAACCATTTTAGTAAAACTTGAAAATAATTTTATAGTTACTATTTACCATAAATCCAGATGATTCCTACTAGCTCCAGTATAGCTGCAATTAAAATGCCCCATCCAGCGCAGAAGTGGTCAATCAGATTAACCCAGTAAATTCCAGCCTACCAAAAAAATATTGATTACTTCTAAGTATATTTTAACTGTGTTTATTATTGATGAGGTATTCAAATTGAATCTATCAATCTTGACATATGCTCTTTAGTTTCACCTCTGCTAAAATGTGAAAAGCAGTGTTTCAGATGTAAACCCAAATGTGCCTTTAAATATCTCAAAAATCTTTCAATCTATACTGAGTCACTGGAAAACAATAAACGCTTAGAATTGTTGATTATCAAAATGGTATGCAATGTCTGTATGTTCTGTAGTGGCTGCCAAGAAATGTAACATGTGTTTAAAGTCTGTAATCTTATTGTAACTGAGGTAACTGTCCATTATTCGTCCTCCTCATCTGCAAAGTAGACTTACTATAAAAGTAATAATCGAGAACAGTGGGCCAAAACCCAGAAAACTTTGATCCAAGTCATACATGGACTTGTCACTAAGCATCCTCTTAAGCCTTGGTTTCTTTAGTTAGGTTATAAAGTATGTTCCAACTAATATTTTTTCTATGAAAATAAATGTTGTAGTATACCTGAGTCACACAGACGAGACCAAGGAGAAACAAAACCAAGCAGCAGCCCAAAGTTATGGGAACTCTCATTTTCTTCATCACTTTCGGAAATAAGTCTTGAATCGTTGTTGTGATCGTTTCTTCAGAGGGGTAGAAATGACATGTTATATGTCAACTTATTTGCCAATACTGTTAATCACATAATTCAATGTACCTTAATCAAATTTACAAATATATGTTGAGAAGAGACTCTGAGCCCTGCTCCTTGCTTTTAAAAACCTATAGTGTTATTTCTTTTGGCAGTCGCCACTTGTTCTGATGAAAATCAAATGCAGCTCTATTTGTTGTTGTTAGTTTGCTTTATATAATTTTTCACTGATAGTAACCGTAAGGTAACAGTCCCCTGTGAGCTGAATTAGTGTAAAAGAAAGAATTCTAATAGGACTTTTAAATAAGGTAAATATTTGAAAGAGTGGTGTGGAGACAGAAAGGATTCTAGGTTTAGAAATAAATGTTTTCATGAAATAGGGAACTGGCTAAGAGTAGAAGAAGGATGTGTAAATGAAAATATCAGAAAACATGTTTGAGATTTTCAAGGACTTTGAAAGCCAACCAGAAAACTCTGGACTTTATCCTATAAGCAGAGCAAACTATGAAAGTATTGTATTTGAGAAAGTGGTAGGATGAAAATTGTTTCAGAATTTCCCTAGTCATGTAACCTAGGTAAATCCCTATGTATGTATAGAAGTATGTAGGAGGATGATCATTGCAGCAGTGTGTTTAATTTTTTTAATTGCATATCATTCATATGCCCATTATTATGGCAACAAAGAGATTGCGATTTAATTAGATCTACATGCCTGTGTATCAGTGGGATTCATAATGAATGCTAAAACAACTTTCAGAGTCATATATGTGCTATGATACTTCACATTTATGTGAAACTTTAAAAATGTATGTGTTATTTATAGAAACATATAAAATGCATATAAACATGGACAAAATAACATACACAATCCACTCTAAGAGTTGCTTCTAGAGAAAATTGTGAGTTGTATTAGGAAGAGAAAGATGGAGGACTTCAAATTCACCTGTAACAGTTTATTTTCTTAAAATATCTGAAGCAATTATAATAAAATAGTAATGTGTATTCCTTTTGAGTATCAAGTGTTTTTCTTGATTTTAGTTAAAACAACTTTGAGAAAGATCATTCTGAGATTAACAGCTAGAGGGGGTAATAGGGGTAATAAAAACACGTTTTCAAGTAGAGGAAACACAAGAGAAATATAAGGGGAATATGTTGACACGGGAAGTATTACTTACCAATTGAAGCAAACTGAGAATCGAGACCCAAAGTTAAAAGCATGAAAAAAAATAATATGGACCAAAATGGACCACCTGGGAGTTGGGCTAGAGCTTCTGGATAGGCAATGAATGCCAAATCAAAACCTATAAAAAATGTATTTAAAATTAGTTACCAAGAATATTCACATTTAATCATTTACAAAATAAGATATTTAAAAAAATCTCATCTTATTTGACAACACAATCCATGACGTACATTTTTTTACCAACTATTTCATGTTCGCTTTTTACATTATTTAATTTGGTTGTTTTGTGATGTGATACTGTGAACATGTGACATGAGTTAAGTTAGCAATACAGACTGTAATGTAAATGGTACATTCCTCACATAAGAAATTTTAATTCTTTTTATAGTTTCATTTAAATTATTTTACTTTTTTTTTTGTTAAGATTGACAAAGAATAACAACTGTCTTAAATTCCAGAAATGTAAATTAGTTCGTATTATCTTGGCCTAGAAACTCTAA
This sequence comes from Cacajao melanocephalus, assembly GCA_963573385.1. Classification (NCBI taxonomy): domain Eukaryota; kingdom Metazoa; phylum Chordata; class Mammalia; order Primates; family Pitheciidae; genus Cacajao; species Cacajao melanocephalus. Next base: position 11,496 of record CAUYLG010024712.1, read on the forward strand.
AAGATTTTCACTATTAAGAAATATATATTTATGAACTAACTTTTGTTTTTAACCTTCTCTTCAAATGTTTACCCAGAATCACTATATGGATATATGCAAAATCGTATATAATGAAAGTATAAATTAAATCTTGTTTTCCATTTGATGTTACCTTTAGAGTGTTTTTAAATTTTGTGCCAGTTCTATTTTGTGGTCCTCAGTTTTAAGTATTTTTGTTTCTCCAACCTCCCAGAGGACTAACTTAGGATTCATGAAAATTAGCTTTTAGTCTAGGCTCTATCACTTCTTAAATATTTGACCTTCTCCAAGACATATATGACCTTTCTGTGCATCAATCCACTTCTCTGTAACTGAGGAGCTGGACACTAGATAATCTACAAGGTCCCTGACATTCTGTTATGAATCACCACTCTTTCCATCATATGATACTAACTATAAACAAAACTTTAATGAAGAATCTCTACTTAAAAGAACCCTAGTATTTTTTTCCCAGGAATCTGTAGCGAGATAATCAAGTATCTCTAGCTAATATCTGTAAAGTTAGGCAGTTCACTAAGATTCCTTTAAGGCTATACACAACTGGACACTCCAAGTCACTTGACTCTCTTACCTATATGATGTTCATGTGATTTAAAAATTCAAACCCAATACTGTAATTATACAGAGGGATTTGTATATACATTTTCTTTCTTTTATAATGCATGGGAAGTGCTTAGCATGATGCCTGAACCTTGAAGTTGTATAGTAAGTGGTTCATATTAAGTACTAAACTAAACATCCTATCTTCTTCAACAGTGTTTCCCTAATATACTCTTGTTTACATGGATAATCTAATAATTATTATATTATTACAGCCACCAAATTATATAAGATAAAATAAGGAAGAAAATGCAATATTCTAAATCATGACTGTTTTAAGTAAATTTCTATAAACTATATTAGAGTTTCATAAGTGAGATATATTGAATTAATCCAAGTTGATAATATATAGCATTATATACCTGATTTTACAACTTGAGAAACTTCCTTTCCAGATATATGGGCCATGTGTCCCAATATAGAAAAAATAGCAAATCCAGCAAACACACTAGTGAGACAGTTTGTCAAACAAACTACAATGGCATCAGAGAAGCAGTTGTTTTTGAACTTATTGTAAGATGATAGAGCAACTAAGCCACCCCAAGCCACTGAAAGGGAGTAAAATATCTGAGTGGCAGCATCTTTCCAAACCTATAAGAGAAAATAATTTAATATTTTAAAACATATAATCAATTTTTCACTCATATAAATATTTTACATATGCAAATGAATATATTATTAATAACAATGAAATGAAAACCCAAATGCCCACTACTCAGCTTAAGAAATAAAATGTTACAGTCTTTTAAAAGACTTCCTCATCATCATCACCCTTCCACCTACCAGTGGTAATTGTTGTCTTGACTTTTGTGTTTGTAATTTCTTTGTTCTTTTTTACACTTAGTTTTGAATATTTTGGAATTTATAGAAAAGTGAATGCATGTAAACATATACAATGTGCCAATTTTTATTAGGTATTGTGAGATTTATCCATCATCAAGTTGAACTATATAAAGTGTCCACTTTGTGATTCAAAAGTAAAAGAATATAAGCAAATTCATTTAGTTAAATATATGTAGTTTTAATTATTCTTTTCCACCTGTTTGTTTGTTTGTTTGTTTTTGAGACAGAGTCTCCACTCTGTCAGCCAGGCTGGAGTGTAGTGGCAAAATCTTGCAGAATAGCTGGGATTACAAGCAAGTGCCACCACACCCAGCTAATTTTTTGTGCTTTGGTAGAGACAGGGTTTCACCGTGTTGGCCAGGCTGGTCTCGAACTCCTGACCTCAGGTGATCTGCCTGTCTCAGACTCCCAAAGTGCTGGGATTACAGGCATGAGCAACCATGCCTGGCTCTTTTCCACTTCATTACCACACTGCATATGTCACAATTTATCCTTTCTCCTGGAGATGGACATTTAGGTCATTCAGTGTGTTGCTATTATGGAGCTGTGAACATTCTTGTACATTCCTCATCTGTAGGTGTGGAACTGTGGTGTCGTAAAGTATATGCATTCCTCCCTTCTAAATCTTGCCAAATTGTTCTTTAAAGGATTATACCATTTTGCATTCCCACCACCTGGGTGTGAGGGTTCCCATTCCTCCACCTACTTTCCAACACTTCATCTTCCATAGGAGTCGTTTTTGTTTCTGTGAAATTCCCAGTCATGTCTTTTGCCGGTTTTTGGTTTGGACTGTCTTACTTGATTTCTAAAATTCTTGAGGTAATTTGGATTCTAATCTTTTGACTATTATATATGTTGACATTTTTCCTCCTGATTTGTGGCTTAATTTTGTTTACCTTTTAACATTGTGTCCTTTGATGAACCAAGGTTTTTGTTGTTGGTTTACTGTAGCTGAAGGTATCTATCTTTGACTATATGTGTTAACCTTCATCTCTATTAACTTTTTATAAAACTGCTTAGCCCAAGGTTATAAAGGTGTTATTCTATGTTTTCTTCTAAAGGAATTAAAGTTTTGCCTATATTGTTAAATTTTCAATTCACTTAATATTGATATTGTGCATATCAATATATATGATATGTGAATATGTGAAATTTCCAACTGATGTTGTTTACTAAATGGGATATCAATTGCTCAAGGATAATTGATATTATCAATTAAATTAGCTATCAATTGGATATCAATTCTATCAATTGGATTATCATCTCTTTCCTTATTGATCTGCATTGCCACCTCTGCCACATACCAAGTTCCATTTGTTTTTGTATCTATTTCTGAGACTACTATCCTGTTCCACTGGTCTATATGTTTATACCTATGCTAACACCTCAGTATTTTAATTAGTACAGCATTATAAATATTGTTTCATATCTGGCAGGAGAAGTCCTCTTTACTTCAGATACACCTTGGGATTTTGGCCTTTTTCCTTTCCAAATAAAATTTAGAATCAAATTTCAAGTTCCATAGAAAACTGTTTTGGGATAGATCATGGTTATTTCACTTATATTTAAGAAAATCGTGTTAGAATTAAAATGCCCTCTTATTTCTTAGGCCACTGTCCATATTAAGAGACAAACAGCATGCTCATGTTGGTCTCTGAGCTTCTTTTTCTTGATATATTATGTGTGCCTGTGTGATGGTGGAAGTGGTATTGGCAGTCCTGTGTTGTATAAGAATGCTACTGAATACCATGATGTGTACCTAGGTTGCAAATAAAAATGAAGAGAAATTCCAAACATAATTTTAATCTCCATATCTATTAATCTCATACCCATATACAAGATTATTATGTTATGGATCAGGAAATCGTAATTCAAGTTTTATTAATTGGCTATGTACAATTGGCTAAAACTAAATCTATGTAGGTCTTAGTTTCATCACTGTAAAATGAGGGAGTTAGAAAAATAATCTCTGCATTCCTGAAGACTCCTCTATCTATAAATTTGTGTGGTTCTCTACTCTCCTGGAGATCTCAGTGAAGTTCAGATATTCCAAGAAAAGGAAAGACACCTGATTATGATTCCATGTTTAGAATATGTATTGTGAGGATTAAAAAAAAAAAAAAACCTGAGAAAAACAACTGTCATTGCCAGAAAATCCCCCAAGAAAGGAGATGGGTAATGTTATGCTGGAGAGTAGAGGGGTGAGAAGATTAAATTGTATGTTTCACAAGGAGCTTTAGGTTTCACTCTGATTTTTTAAGATGTTAGAATCACTGAAACATAGAACAATATAAAAGTGTCATATAAATTTTTCAGAATGATTTCAAGGAAATACAAAACCCAGATATCTTAGGCTTGCAAAAACCACTAAAAGAATATCAAAGGGGATTTTTAACTAGGTTCAAAGTCGTGAGTTTCAAAAACAAAATGGTGAATCTACTTCTTAGGGAAAATGTGACTCTAACAAGATAGTATAATATAAGAGAAGTAATCGAAATAATTGTACATTAGCTCATGTTTATATAAAAGGTTGCTATTTCCAAGTTCATTAACATATTTTATCTTGTTCAATAACCTAACATAGAGAAGGTGATGAATGATAATTTCCATTTTATTTGTTTCTTATTTACCATCCCAAATGGTCTTCAAATGGGGAAGAGATAAACCAACAAGTCTAAAAAGAGTGAGGCCCAAAATAAATGAAGAAGCAAATTAAGATGGCCTGTGAACACATCAAAGTATATTAAGCTCCAAGACTATAATAATAAAATTCCATAGATGTAAAATAAATTAAACCTGTGTGGTTAATCATTGAGAGGAAATTACTGAGCACAAAAAAAGGTAACCAATGACCAGAGACTGACATTTTAGATTTCAGAAAGGTAACTGTAAATTAATGACAGATTTCCACAGTTAAAAGCTAATAAATTTGGCACTGATTACAAAAAAAAATATTTACAAGAAATAATTACACATCTTCTTGTAAGTATTTAGTAAAGAAGACAGCAGTGGCTGGAAATTAGCATGAGTTCCATGAAAAATACTGTAGCAAACTAAAACTAATATCCATTTTGAATAATACTACTAGTTTGGCAGATAATATAGTGTCTCTTGATTTCAACATAAGATTACAGGTTTTTAGTTGAACAGAAGCTTAATGTGTGCTAAGAATATGATATGACTAGTAAAAGAGTAAAAGCATTTTAGGCCATACTTACAGAAGCATACTATCTGTAGTATACTTACTGTTAATACTCTCAGCAAATTGTGAAAGATTTTACATACCAGTGATACATTCAGTCGTTATATGAAGGTAAAGTTAAAACAGGGTTACCCAATTCTTACTCATGGCACATGTTTAGGTTTTTGGTATAAGTAACAATTTTGGTTATGGAATGTTTAATCCATGTCAAATTTACGTTTTAACTTCACAATTCATTAGACAAAATTTGATAATATTTTGGGGATATTAAATTTTGAAGAAAATTAAAATGTATATTAGACAAACTTTCAACAGTAATCTCTAAAGCTACTATGAGTTTATCCAATAAATCACATAGTCCTAGTCATCAACTTGCAGATATTTATGCATGAAATATTGTTTTTCATATTAATAAGCCTGAAATTTTGTTGGTTAAATAGAATCAATTTATATGAATAAAAAATGACATTTAAAATCCTATTTCTAAAAATTATCTCACTATCAATAAATGAATATTAATGATATGTTAAATATTAACTAAGACATCCTAGTGGATAGAAAGTAATAAATTTAACTGTATATTCTTTTGCAAGCTATTACATTACAATACTCATATGGAACCAAAGATGTTTGGCATTTGCTTTTAAGATTTACCTACTCAGACAATCTGAAATCCAAGTTAAGACTCACCTCAGCTTCTCTAAGTTTTGTGAAATTTGACTGTGCTCCAATATAGTATGAAATGCCTTTTGAAGCACCCTCCAGAGTTGCACCTCGTACTAACAAGATCAGTAGGACCACATAGGGGAAAAGAGCTGTAAAATATACCACCTACCAAGAAAAATAACCAAAAATTAGTAAATTATTTTTAAAATAATGATGTATAATTGCATACAAGTGAAATTATTAGCCAGTTGATATTAATTAAACAAAGTGCAGGGGATTTCATGGGGTCTGATGATATATCAGTGTTAGTATAATTTCTTATTTGTGTCCTCACCACTCTCAAATAATCCATTTCAAAAATACTTTGATGTATTAATAAGCATTTCCTAGGTTTATGTTGTAAATAAATAATACATCAGCAGTGATAACTTGGGATCTCAGCAGAATGCTCTCCTTAATATATCCTTATACATGTCTGTGGAGACTGAATGTCTTCTCTGAGTAAATTACTGCATTGAGGCGAGGAGGGAAATGATTTAAACCCTGCATTGGTTAATACATATGCAGCCTTCAAAGAAAAGGAAAATATTTCCTAGCAGATGTTCAAATCCAAGGAAAGCATATTGAAGGGAATACTGGACACTTGTTACTGTTATCCTTACAGCTACCATTAAGAGAGTTTGATAGCACACACGCAAGTGCTCTGCTTCTGTACTAGATAACACATGGTTCCCAATGAGCAGATTGCCTTTGAGATCAGCTTTGCCTTAATGTGGATGATTTCCTTGATCCATAGATGTCCTATGTATTATAATACACCCAAGGGGACGATTTAAACAAGTCATCCAGAGACCAATAAAAATTAATCGCCTGGGTAAATGACCTTTAATGGACTGTTTCAATATTAACATCAAAAGGAAACCAAGGGCTTCAAAAATGTGGAACCAAAACATGTTGGAAAGTTTTCACTGAATTTGTGATATTCACAGCATTTTTGTAATGTAACAGCATGTCTTATTACAATTTAACATTAACTGGATGTGCTACATAATGTACTGAGAATACAAAGACAAGATCCCCAGTTATTCCTGTCCTCAACCTTTAAGGAAATTTCCATTGACTAGTTAAAAACACATAGACATTTTTTTTTTCTGGGTATTGTGTAACTGTTCACAGAGAAAATTTCATGTTGTTCTCTTAAATTACCATTATTCTCTCTGAAAGTTTATAAAAGTAAACAATGAAGTGTGAAAATATAACAGAATGCTTTTCAGAAAAGGTCCTTTTACTGAAAGAAAAAGTTCTATGTTCATTTTGGCAATATTTAAGAGAATGAATACATAGTGTGTGTATACACACACGCACACACACACACACACACACACACACACACATTTCTCTCTCTTCAACTAGGGGATTCCTGATACTATTACTCTACAGAACAAGGATCTAGACTTTCCAAACTAAACATTGCAATATATGATTCCATTCAAAATTTTTCTTTATATAGTAGGATAGAAAATTTAGTAATATACTCTCAAGCCTCAGAATGCTCTATCAGCTAAAAGGGTCCACGTTTTGAGGAAATGTGCAACTCTAGTACCAGTTTTTATTTTGTTTGTTTGTTTTGTATTTAGCAATAACAGAGATCCTATGTATTTACTTAGAGCTTGAGATGACTACTGAGAAAGCTTTTCACACATTTAAATGCTTCCATTATAGAAAAAAAAAACATACTTTTGATAATGCTTGATATTGAACTACAATGAAATTGGGAAGCTGCTATATCACTATCTGATGTGTTTTTTAAATTACCTTGCCAGAAGACTTGATTCCTTTAAAAAGTGCTGCTCCAACTATGAGCCAAGCCAGAAGAAGACAAAGTGCTAAATACCACACAATTACTCCAGTCTCATCCATTCCACTTGATCTTTGGAGCGCCACTTTACTGAAACACATAAGCCATCTTATGATCACAGAATCACTTGTCTTAAAGAAAATATACTGAATTTTGTAATATCATTTGTCCAGGTGGAAGCTTCATGAATATTGTATCTTATTAATACATCAAAGTTCTGTGAGCCTTTATTGATAAATACCATCAATGAAGAGGCACAGATAGTTCATTACATGACCAGCCTCCCAACTTCAGAGTTAACCACTTCCAATCCAAAGTTTCAAACCATAGAACAAAAGATCTATTGATTATTTTAGCTATTACTTTCCTCTATTTCAAGATCCTTTATGTAAAGAAATTGACTTTATATTAGATTTTATATTTTACTATTGCAGTATTTTTCTCATACTAAAATAATGAAGAAAACATTTAGATTATAGTAAATATTTTCTCATTCCATACTTATAGATATCATCAAACTCAAATGATCCCGTTATTCACACCTTTTCCACAGACTTTATGTAAAATTCCAAGATTCTCACTAGGTACATGCATAGATCTAGGATCTTATTTCTCAGATTGAAGTTTGAGAACATTTGAACATCCAAAGTTTAAAAGAGTTACAAAGGTCATTAACATGTGAATGAAGAAGAGATCATTTAGCAATAGAGTCAACAATATTAGGTAAAGGTAATGGATAGGTATAGAGTAAGTAAAGAGAGATCATTTAATAAAAGTAAATATAACCCTACATATCTATTCTTACCATATAATGACAATGGTAAACAAAATTGATGAGGAATTACACTTTTTTAAAAAGCAGTCTTACTCATCACTCAACTATTTATCATTACAACTTGATCATTGCAGTCTAAAATTTGGATGTTTTTTCTTCAAAGCAATTTCCTAACTCATAGCTAATAAGCACTTAATAAATCAGTACAGCGTCCTGCCTATTTAATAACTAATTTATAAAAGACGCATTTCTGACTATGAGCTAATTTTGCAGATAACTACTAATAACATGGGTTAGGTAAACATTTGAGTTAAATGAAATATAATTTGCTCTGACTTCCCTTTTTCTATTTATGTGAATTAAGGAGGGGTTGATTAATATTTTGTTGTTTTGTATGAATTTTAAGATAACATCTCTTTAAAAGTAAATCACCTAGTGCACTTACTTCCAATATTGTTCACTGGGAAGCTGCCCTGGCTGATAAATTTCACTGCCATTGATGCAGGTAAAATTGTTGATGTCCACCCAGCTTTTATTTATTTGGATAATCTCCGGTATTCCATTATTCATTGTACTCACATTACAGTGCGTTACTAAGGATGATAAAAAATATATATATAGACACAGACATGTACTTAGTTTTAGAAGAGTACTTTCCTGGAAAAAAAATAGTTTTACTGATAAATTATTTAAATTACCATCAAAATTGTTACTTGGAGAAAGTGGAGTAGAAATCTTACAGATGGAATAAGCTATGTACATTCAGCATTTTAAAATCTTCTCTACTAAACCAGGAGGGATTACAAAACTGTCTGCCTTTGTAAACTGTGTTTATATTTACAATAACAACAGGTATAGGGTAACAATTGTTTCAGTTGTGGTATAGTGCTCTAACAGACTTTTGGTATGTGGAATTTCCTATCCAACCTATGTTTATAGATAAATTAAAGCCTTTAAATTCAGAAGCATTAAATATTTATAAATTTATCCTCTGATGTACACAGGTAATTAAAATGGTAATAATCTATGACATGGATGGTACATTATCCCCAAAATTAGCAACATATGACATGAACAACACCTACTGTCTCCTGAGACACATACAACTATCATGGATAGCACTTTTCTCCCTTTGTCATTTTCTCAGTTTCTCCTCTCCTGCCCAGAACTTAGACCTGGAAGAAGTAGTCCTAGGCAAGATTGAGCCTTCCTGGCTGCTTTCAGAGATTAACACATTGTATTACTTATTTTTCAGATTATATTGGCTATCTTCTGCTTTCACCAGTGACCTTTGGACCACTTAAAAATGTACCTAAATTGCTTAGAGAATGATTTAAAACCTTCAAGCATATAAAAAAATATAAAAGAATTATTTGGGGGTTGACAAATTTTACCTATTGGTGATCTGCTACAGTTTTTATCTGACCACGAAGAACAATTTTTCCATGGTAGTTCACTTTGAAAAGAAGCAAACATGTAGTAAAGACTATAGGCAATTATGACATTGTAGTAGATTGTCACAAAAATGGATATCAGGACCATTGTAATTCCCACACCTGGAAAAAAAGAACAATTAAAATAAAAACCAAACTCAAGTGAAATTTATTTTGCTAATTCATAAAGAAACTGTATCTCAATTACCACAAAATCAATTGTAAAATAAAAAAGACTGTTTCCGGCTGGGCGCGGTGGCTTAGGCCTGTAATCCTAGCACTTTGCCAGGCTGAGGCAGGCAGAACACTTGAGGTCAGGAGTTCCAGACCAGCCTGGCCAACGTGGTGAAACCCCGTCTCTACTGATAATACAAGAATTAGCTGGGTGTGGTGGCACACACCTATAATTCCAGCTACTTGGGAGGCTATGGCAGGAGAATCGCTTGAACCTAGGAGACGGAGGTTGCTGTGAGCCGAGATCCGCCACTGCACTCCAGCCTGGGCTACAGAGTGAGACTCTCAAAATAAATAAAGACTGTTTTAAAATGACTTTTTTTCTTTTTTCTTTCTGGGAGAGTAGGGGTTAATGCTGTCTGAGCAATTTTCTTCTAAATTTAAATTCATTTTTATGATTGGCTTTTAGATGCAGTTTTTCAGTTGATTAGAAAGGGTTTTAAGGCCAAGGCCAGAAGACTTGTTTTAAGCCCATCAAATTCACATAAAGCAAAACTCACGTATATTACTTTTTCTTATTAAGCCTACAAATTCTTGTCAGATCATGCAAAGCAGACATTTAGACAAAATAATAATTCAAAGCTCATATCTTATTTACTCACTGAACAATACAATATTCATCTACAAATCAACATTTTGAAAAGTAGAAAATGAAGCATCTAAATTAATGACCTGAAGGGTTGGTATACATATTTTTACAACTATGTGTAAAGAAAATTAAGTAATTCAATGATAATCTGAATTTAAATATCCAAAATTTCCTTAACTAGGTAGTTTCAGAATGCAGTTTAGCATGCTGAATATAACTCCTATGCTTAAAACTAGCTTTTAAGGTAGTTTCCTCATTCTCCCAGAACAATATTCTATTCACGAATTTATTTTTGATGTTGCATTGAAAACAATTTTCACAAGCTAGCATATACCAAAATTATATTTAATCTTCAGACAAAAGAGGTAGTTTGATGTTTAATAACAATGAAGGCATTTATTAAGCTTTACCAGTGTCCTATTAGGAGCATCCAAGAAAAAATAGTGGCCTACCTTCAACTTTTCTGAATGAGGCATTGTAAAAGATATGCAAAGGCAGTAGGACAAAGACTAAATATGAAGTAGAAAAAAGAGCCTTTAAATTAGAGCACAAGATCATGTGCCAAAAGAATTCAAAAGGTGAAAATAGGAAAATAATGATACCCTTATAACCATCTTCAGTGTGCTTTCTAACCCTTCCCATTTCTGCAGCCCAGGATAAACAAATAAAAACATTTGATTTTTAAATTCTATAGTGGCAAACTGTGCAGCAAAACAATAATGCATGTTTACTTTGCCTTAAATTGTCAGAATAAGCAATTTTTTCTTCCTCATAGTGAAGGTAGCTATATGCATAATGTACTAATAACCATGGTGAAGAAAATGCTTTAATACCAACCTTGAAACAATGGAAGAATCCTCCAAACTGAAACTGGACCTAAGCTAGCAAATTGTCCCAGTGAACACTCCAGAAAGAACAAAGGTAAACCAGCCAATGCTAGCATAGTTGCATAAGGTATCAAGAAGGCACCTAAAAAAGGTAAGAAAGAACCAAAGCACTATTACACCTCAAAGTCTTGATGGCATTCTGGCAACCAGCATAACATTTTAAAAGCATCCTGATACAGTGGAATCAAAGTGTGCTGGGTCTGAGCCTAAAATTCACTACTTTTTGTGAATAAGTTGTTGATTCTTTAAACCTTGGATTTCTCATCTATGAAATGGGGATCCTAGTATTACATAATGAGGTTGTTGTGATTATTACAAACAATAAAGTATAAAAACCAGAAGAATTGAGCGATCCCAGGCATTGGAGCCAGAAAGACCTAGGTTGAAATCCTGGCTAGCCCATTTATCAGTTATGTGACCTAGGGCAACTTACCTAATGTCTGAACCTTGGATTCCTTATAAAAGGGGAGAACAATACCAACTCAGTTTGTGGTAAGGGTTCAAATACAGGGCCTATGTGAAAATGCCTGCCAAAATGGCAGGCACATAGCACATGTTCAACATTGCTTTTCCTCCATTCTCCTTTAAAAATAAATGGTCTATTTTTAAGACTAGGGGTAAAAATGCTAATGTGGTTCAGAGTGTAAGTTACTGAAATTAGGTTTATTGTTCTCCAAAGAGTCACAAGGTTCTTCACTCAATATTAATACAAAACACATTGGTTTTGTTTGAAGACTCTGAATTTTGAGACATACTCATTAACTTTCAATTTGATAAAGAATAATTCTCCCACACTAGATGATTCACCTCCCCCTTTCTTTTAATCTTTTATCATTTTCCTTCTTTTTTTCTTTCTACTTTTGGGGCATAGTATTCTTCATTAGAAGCTTTGCCAAATTATAGGTTGAAGCCAGGGCAGAATATTAAACTTATTGATAAAAGATTCTAGAAGTATTGGTAAAGTTTAATAAGGAATGTAGGGATCAGTGGATAAAAATGGGTTTTCAGATTATGTACATTTTATTTACTCATGTTACTGTTTTGCCTCAACTATTTTTCATATTATACTGTGTTAACATCACACCTAAAAATAACATTTTTTTTCAACTCATAGAATACATCTACTAAAAATGAATCTATAAAGTACTTGTTATTTATTCATAGGTAACTGACTTACTTTAATGCTAACCCTGGAAGTCACCAGACCATAGGGAAAAGTATGTTTGTAAAGATGTTGCAATGCACGTATCATCTTTACTATGACTAATAGAAGTTCAAGTCCTGTGAAAGACTAACATGAAGAAAAAATACAGAATATCCTTGTTTAACTAAAATAAACAAGTTTAACCAGCTGAGTGTGAACAGGTATTTTTCTTTACAAAAAGATTATTTTCTTCAGTGTTATGTCTGACTTCTCAGCTATAATTTTATTATTAATACTATCCATAGTTGATAAATTGTTAATATCGTGGCCACAAATTGTCAATACTGCAGACCTAGACCCTAAAGTGACAGTTCTCTTTCACAAACTATTAAAAAGAATATACAGATAAAAATGTTTCCAGGTTTTAGAAATAACTTTTAAACCTGACCATATTATTAAACCTAATTAGCATTTAACAAATCTGAATTTCACTTTCCTCTTCTAGTCTTGGACAAAAGAAGAAGCATAGAGAGTGTTAACTTAAAAAACTGAAAACCAATATGGCATTTTAAATTTTAGAGGAAATGGTGAAAAAGATAATAGCATACAATTAATATTATTATTTTTGTTTTGACTATATTTTAAAAGTTTCTATTAAAACTAGTTTAGGCTGGGCATGGTGGCTCATGCCTGTAATTCTATCACTGTGGGAGGCCGAGGCAGGTAGATCACACGGTCAGGAGTTCAAGAGCAGCCTGGCCAAGATGGCGAAACCCCGTCTCTACTAAAAATACAAAAATTAGCTGGGTGTGGTGGTGGGCACCTGTAATCCCAGCTACTGGGGAGGCTGAAACAGAGAATTTCTTGAATTCGGGAGGTGGAGGTTGCAGTGAGCCGAGATAGTGCCACTGCACTCCAGCCTGAGCGACAAAGCGAGCTTTCATCTCAAAATAAAATAAACGTGTTTAATATAGTTCCTAGAAATTTGTGGCAATTACTGAGCCTATATATGATGTCAAGGCACAGGGTATTTCTTACTCTAAACATGAGTTACAAGAGGCTCAAAATGAGCCAGAATACTTCTCTTCACCACACTGGACCTTAGGACATAGACATAAACAAAATTGTCATTTCTGATGCATTTTCCAGCTAACTAAATGACCCAGCTTCTAGACAGGGGAATTTATGCTACTAACACTTAAAGTATTTAATATACAGAGTTCCTTTCTTAAGTCTCTGAAGACCACTGTAAATATTTTAATGTAACCAATTAACAAGAAATATGGTTGAAATATCACTACACAAAATCCTATTATACTAAGAAAAATAATTATAGTGGCACAGTCTCACTGGCACTCAGTTATGAAATATAAGGGCATGTCACCTCTATACTTCTAATAGAACCTGTAATTACAAGTAACTAAAATATGGTGTAAGTGAAAAATTTGTTTGGACATTACTAGAGAATTGTGCAATTCATTTTCTTTCCCATCGCGTGTCACCTCAAAGTTATATTTCTCTCCTTATTCTAATTGAGTCTACCATAATGATCTACAAGGTATAAACAGCATTTTTTTTCAGGAATAAAACATCAATCCTTGAACTAAATTATTTCATTTTAGAATGATCTTCTACATAGTCAGTCCAGTTTGGAATACATGTAACTTAATATTGCAGCTTAAAATACTAAACCTTTAATTTTTAATCATCTCTTTCCACACTTAAATTACCAAAATATAATGCATTATTTTAGTTAAGCAAATAATTTATTTGAGCTTCTTAATTGAACTTGATTTCTCTGTTTATTTCTGATTCAGCTATAAATTAAGCAAAGCACAATTTGAATCTGAACAGATTATCACAAAAACATGCATAAATTAGGAAAAGTATGTCATAGTTGAAGATTACATGAGCTCTCAAATCAGAAGCTTAGAAGTGCTAAAAATAAAGCTTTTATGAAGTTTATATCTGAGGATTTTGTGAAACTAGCTTTCTAACTTGAGCTAGTAGCTCAGACTGATTGATAAATTCAATATGCTATTTTCTCATTCTCCCACTAACCCAAACTGTCAACTATCATATGCCTTCCTTCAATGTGTAAAATATCCTCAGAGGCCATACAGCATCACATTTAAAACTGGAGGGAAAAGCGAAGGTGTGGGGTGGGGATGAAATAGAATACCTCCACCATTGTTGTAGGTCAGATACGGAAATCTCCATACATTTCCCAATCCCACTGCATATCCAACCATAGATAGAAGATAATCCGATTTTTTGGACCAGTTACCACGGTCCTGATTCTCATCATTTTCACCAACATGGAAATTCTCTGATGAAGCTGACACTTTCTAGGGAAGAGAAAACATCAACAGCTTTTCTTTCTACTATTACAAATTCCACAGAAGCATAATTTCACAAATCCATAGAGAAACAGAAAAATGGGGGGAACAAACCCTGAAAACCATAGCTGAGGGGAATGCTTTAGAAAGTTGGGGAGATTTCTGCTGACAGCTGCTTTTACTTTACAACATTTACCCCTTAGAGTGAGCATAGTTCTGTAGGTAGATATGTTGACTACTCCATCAGCTGAGATTATCCAAGTTTTGGTAAAAACGTTAAATGTGACACCAGTGTGAGGCACAAATGAAAGCAGACAAAGCAGGTTGGAAATACAAAGGTCTCTGTCACAGCAGTGTGAGGGGCAAATGAAAGTAGACAAATCAGGTTTCAAATACAAAAGTCTTAAAGATGAATTAGATAAAGCCATTACTATTGATATTGTAGCAGACCTTTGAGCAGGATCAAATGTAGTTTCTACTGGGAAAAAAGCAAACGAACAAGAATCCATAAACTTTTCTTATGGTGTGATAATATTGGATGTATCAAGTTAAGGGTAGTTTAACTTTTCTCTGTCTTATAGATTAAAATCAGTGCTTTTCTAAAAGCCATAGAATAATGTGCAGAAACAAATTCTCCTGTTTCACCAGATGGAGTAGCTCTCTCTCCACTTGGGAGGGGGAGGAGGGATAGGGGTTCTCCCAACCTGCTCACTGCTCTGGGGTATGGAGGGTTCCTTGGGTCAGTTAAGGACAGTATACTTTTGCACTTTTCTCTAGCATATGGACACAGTTAGGAGAGGGACAGAGAACAGGATTTTATGGGTACACCCAAGGCAGAGGATGAGGTGGCCTTGAGTCTTCTAGCTATGAGAGTAAGAGCTTTTCTTTTTTCTCTTCTCTATAGTTATATCTCAGAAACACTTAATAGTTGAACAGAAATGTGGAGAACAAGGAAAAGTCACAGAAAGCAAAAACTGAGACTAGCAACCTCCCTGAAGTTTTCCACTCTCAGGCCCTCCACACCTCCCACAGCTCCCAGACACCTACCTCCATCCCCCTGCACTTGAAGAAACTCAGGCACTTCAACTTGTCCATGGTTGAAGCTGGCTCCGCCTCGCCTCCTCTTGCAGTCTGGCTGAGCTTGACTGGTGGCAGGTGCACACTCCCCTGTTCCTACTTGCCAGAGTGAGCCACCTTTCCCAGGGGTGGGACCATTTATGGAGAAGCTCTCTCCTCCCCCTCCTGGGTGTCCAGTAGTGTCAATTACCGGAAGGGACTAAAGTGAGGCTCTGGTTTTTCCCCAGGTAAGCCTACATGTAGCAATCTCCTGCCCCAGCCCTGAGAAAGGGCTGGGCTGCTGGAGAGCAGAGCAGTCTGAGCCGAGATGACTGACAGCTTTTGACTCAGAGCTGTGTAGGTGCCTTTGCAATCTAGTCTCCTTTCCTGGGTTCCCTGTTTCCTCCTAACCTCGCCTCTCAGTCTAGTCTCTGTTCTGGAGCCAAGTGTTGATCTCCACAAGTGCTGGAGGGAGAAGAGGGCCATCCTGTTCCCCAAAATTCTCCTGAACAGACCATACCACCCTGGGTCCCCAGATTTCCCAAAGTTTTGCCCCTCACTAGAAAGCACTTGATTTCCTGGGGCAAATGCTGCTCCCAGAGGAAAACCCCTGAATTGGGTGCCTTGAAAAGCAGCCAGGTGAGATAAGATTACCCAGCTGGCTCTGCCTGAAAAGAGCAACTTGGAACCTATGTCTCGCGCTCCCTTCTCAGCCTTCAGGACAGCTGTGCCTTTTACAGGGATTGCTTTGTGTGGTATTTCAAAGAAGCCAAACACAAACAAATTATTGAGTAGGTTTATGGGAAATTCTAACCCTAACAAAGAACCACTCTCTGTAAGAAAGATGAGGCTTAGAAAGTAAACTATGAGGAAATATCCCAGCATGACCAGGGAGGAAATATTATAATGCGGTTTACTAATGGAATGCCTTTTGATCAGAAAACTCAAAGAATTTAAACTCAGTCTGCCCAGGTAAGAGATAGTGATGGTGGTTCTATGAAGCACAGCACATATTCATGCACACAGAGGAATGAACAAATAGGCAAATTCTGTACCCAATGTACAGCTCCGTTCTCCATTGACTGATAAAATTTTTCATTTACAATAGAAATATGCCCTAGGGAATCTGGCAGGTAAGGTAGACAAAGTCCATGAAAGATGTAGGGTGCTAGTAAGGAAAGTATTAGTAAGTTTCACTTAACTTTGTCTTGAACATAACAAAGGCTGATGTGCATGTGTGTGTGCATGCATATGCATGTACCAATGGGGAATTGGGGGAGGGAGAGTGCTAATGTATGAGTGTGTGCCTATTAGTACTGTATACTACTGGTGTGACCTAAAGGCTAAGAGGAAACATAGAAGGGAGAGAAGCAAGAAGGGCTTATAAACCTCCTTATAAAAGGAAGAGCTAAAAAGCAAATCCAATAGCATTTACTAAACTATCAAACTCCCATATAAATGAAAGGGGCCCACCTTGGGGCATTGAAAACAATTGGTAATCAAGGGAATAGAAAGAAAACAAGAATCATAAGGATAGAGAGATTATGGGGATCACAAGGTGTATTAGTCTGTTCTCATGCAGCTATGAAGAACTGCCCGAGACTGGGTAATTTATAAAGGAAAGAAGTTTAATTGATTCACAGTTTCACATGGCTGGGGAGGCCTCAGGAAACTCACTTCATGGTGGAAGGGAAAGAAAATATGTCCTTCTTCACATGGCAGCAGGAGAAGTGCCGAGCAAAGGGAGAAAAGCCCCTTATACGACCATCAGATCTTGTGAGAACTTACTATCATGAGAACAGCATGGGGGTAACCACCCTCATGATTCAATTACCTCCCACCAGGTCCCTCTCACCACACATGGGGATCATGGGAACTACAATTTAAGATGAGATTTGTGTGGGAACACAAAGCCCAACCATATCACATGGCAAGGGTATTTGTTATACAAGGGGACCAATTTTCCTTGCCTATTATGCAGTACAGAAGTTTCTATCACCTTTGAAAGTTGGAGCATTTAACACACAAAATGTAGGATAGATTTTAGATAATATACTTCTGTTTGGGGGAGGTAGGGGTAGGATTATTCCCATTACCATGCTTTGCTTTTCATAAACTGGCTCCTGACTACCTCTTTAGTATCATCTATTCCTATTCCTTATCTCAAACGCTTACTGTGTATGTCCTTTTCTGTGCATACACAAACATGCTGTTTCTCACCTCAGCGCCTTTGCTCATGCTATTGCTACTTCTGGAAATTCCCACCCTCCTCTTCATTTGGCTACTACTCATCCTTTAAAACTTGCTTGGGTGTCCTCCTCCAGGTCTTTTCACAATAGTTCCTGCTTTATTACAGTGGTCTAGATTTAGATGTCTCTCCTCTGCGTTCCTATGCACCCTATGTTCTTTTTATACTGTGTTAAATTACTTGCTTATCTTCCTCTAGACTACCAGTTCTTTGAAGACAGGGAGATTGTGTTAATTATTCCTGTATTCCACATATCTAGCACAAAACCTGATGAAGAGTAGGCACTCAGTAAATATTTATTAGAAAATTTTACTCAGACAAGTAATTTAATGACTTTGTTGCCAAAAAAATTGAAAGGACACCTGGTCTATAATTCACTCTCAAAGACTCATGAGATCCAAGAGCATATTTTCTCTTCTTTGAGCCCCTATTTTTAACTGATGAACAAATTATGTTTGTGTGTTATTGATTTGAAACTTGAAAGAAGTATAGAAGTTGTATGGGCAAAAGACAGAGGGAACTATGTAAACTCAATCACAAGGATATGAATGAGCATTGTGTGGGAAAACAGAAGAAGATTGCTCATTATTGGAGTAATAAAAAATAAGGAGAGAGAGAGAGAAAGCGTGACCATTCATCTGCCTTGCAATCTATGCCTAAGCCATGGTCTGAAAGGCAATAGTAAAATGATTGTTAACTTGGGCATGACACATGGGAAGCTCTGCTTTAGCTGTGCAAAAACACCTCAACATTATAATTAATGACCCACATGCATTACGTTGTTCAATGGGGGACTTTTAAACATGGGCCATCCCTGCTAGGGCACACACAACAATAGCCATGAGCCTAATTTGCTTTTGTTTGTTTGTTTGTTTTAAAAAAAAGTATTGTCAGCAATTGAGATGGTTTGGTGGTTTGGCTCTGTGTTCCCACCCAAATCTTATCTCAAATTGTGATCCCTGCATGACAAGGGAGGGACCTGGTGGGAGGTGATTGGATCATGGAAGCAGTTTCCCCCATGCTGTTCTGGTGGTAGTCAGGGAGTTCTCATGAGATCTGATGGTTTAAAAAGTGGCAGTTTCCCCTGCTCTCTCTCTCTCTCTCTCTCTCTCTCTCTCTCTCTCTCTCTCTCTCCCGCCACCACACACCTTGTGAAGAAGGTGCTTGTTTCTTTTTCCCCCTCCACCATGATTATGAGTTTCCTGAGGCCTCCCCAGCCATGTGGAACTGTGAGTCAGTTAAACCTCTTTTATGTATAAATTATCCAGTCTCAGGTAGTATCTTTATAGCAGTGTGAAAACAGACTAATACAGCAATTGAAAGATTTAGTTAGTAATAAATTACTAGCAACCAAAAGTCAGCTCATAACTGTGATTTTGTCCAGGAAACAAAGTTAAAATAAAAATTGATCCAATAGTTACATTCCATATTCTTCTTTCTCACTAAGATTATGTCATTAACCATGGAAATTGTCTTCAGTCTCATATTTAAGGTGATGGACACCCCAATTACCCTGATTTGATTATATGAATATAACAAATTATCCATCACATGTACCCCCAAAATATATACATCAAATATGTAATTTAAAAATAAAAGAGAAGGCATTTGAACTTTCTTGAAACCCAATGCCTTATTGAGCAACCACATTATTTTTTAGCCCTCTCCTGAAAGAACTCTTTTAAACTTCACCAGCTGAAAGTGTGAAAGAATGAAGAAGAAAGACTAGTTGGTCTACAGTAAAAATAAATAATATAAATTCCTATCTTAGTAAATGTGAATACATGAATTAAGCATTTGAAGTTTATGGTTTCAGACATTAACCACTTTACTAGAAATCAGATTCTACCCATAGTCAAAACATTAGTAAGGTTTTCTAGAAAAGGTTCCTATAATTCTAAGAAGCAAGACTTACTTAGAAAGAAAATTTTGTTGTCAGCCAAAGAAGTCATGATTCTCTAGCAGTATCAACTAGTGAATTGACAGAGAACACACCTCTTGCTTTCTACAGAATATGAGACAAGATGCTATAGCATCTTGAAAGAAAATAATAACTCCTGATACATAATTTCATATTGGTTGTTTCCAAACAGGGAAAGTTAATTTGTTAATTTTATGTTTTTGTTACATTGCCTATAGCATAACATAGCACTTTAAGTATAAACTTTATATTGAAGTGTAACATGCATAATAAAAATGCACAAATTATAAATATACAACTTGATGAGTTATCACAAACTTAACACTCCCATGCAATTAGCAGTAAGTTCAGGAAACAACATTACCAGAACCTCAGAAAACCTCTTATTACCCTCCCCACTATCTTGAGTTTTAATGCCATATGCTAGTTTTGCCAGTGTTTGAACTTTTAACAAGTGGAATATTGTAGTGTATACACTTTTGTGTCTGACATCTTTGACTCAATCTTATGTTTTAGAGGGTCTTCCATACTGTTACATGTACCTGTAGTTCATCTATTATCATTCTGTATCATATTACAATGTGTGAATATGCTACTATACAATAAATACTAAATTCACTTAACCATTTTACTGATGAACATTTGAGCTGTTTCCAGATTAGAGCTATTTTGAATAGTCCTGGTATGAACTTTCTTTTAACATTTCTTCTGTATGTATTTCTGTTGGGTATAGACCTAGAGTAAACTTTCTGATCACTGGGCATAATAAATTCAGCTTTAATATATGTTGCCCAACAGTTTTCCAATGTATGTTTACATCAGCATCAGCACTGCAACATAGAACTTTAAAGGCCCCATGGAATTGAATAGGCTGTGGCGGGAAAAGAAAGAGGGTAGAAGAAAGAGGGTGTTTGATGAGAAAAGAGAGCCATTATTTACTGAGCCAGGTACTATGTTAAGTGATCTACATATATTCTCTAATTTAATTCTCACAGAACCCATTTGAGGTAGGAACAATTATAATTCTCATTTTACTAATGAAGAAACGAAGGCTCAGAGAAGTTAAGTGACTTGCTCAAGATCACAAAACTAGTAAGTGAGAGATTTGATATTCGAGCCCAAACTATCTGACTCTAAAGCCTATGCTCTCAAACTATTTTACTATAAGAAAATAAGGTAACATGTTAGAAAATGCTGTTTCTGGAATCCCTGCTGTAATCTGCCAGCATTAATGATAACATGGAATAATTAGGCATCACTTGACCCTCCATATCCAATAAAGCACCACACAAAGATGAAACTCTGTTTAATATCCACTTCAGTTAGACTGAACACATTTATTTATATTTCCTCCTTGAAGAGGTCACAACTTAACCAACATTTGTGCCTCCTTTCCAGCTGAGTCTCACATTGTCAGTCTACAAGGATCACCTGCAAGAAGTTTGGATCCATAGTGAGGACAGTCGGTGCTAGGTGCTCAAGGTGAAGGCTGGATTTCAGTAGCTATGGGTCAGAAACAAATATAGACACATGTTGTTCTCTAAGGCATAACAAACAAATAGGTTTGGAGCCTCTGGAATACTTGGATGCTTCACTAACCAACCCATGCAATGTACCCTTTTTCCTAAATATATTTAAGCAAGCCAAATCTTTAATATAAGGCATGCCTAAATCAACTGGGCAATGGTGCTAATGTGACTGTTCGACTATTTTTTAAAACAATGAATAAACATTTTAACATGACCTAGTTACCTGATACTATTGCATTGATGCATTAAAGAAGGGAAATACGGACATATTTTAGAGTTACTGTGGTCTCAGTTCCAGACCACCACAACAAACTGAATATTGCAATAAAGCAAGTCACATAATTTTTTGGTTTCCTAGTGCATATAAAAATTATGTTTACACTACACTGTAGTCCATTTAGTGTTCAATAACATTGTTTGAAAACCAATGTATATGTCTTAATTTAAAAATACTTTATTGCTAAAAATGATAACAAGCATCTGAGTTTTCAGCAAGTCATAATCTTTTTGCTACTAGACGGCCTTGCCTTGATATTGATGGCTGCTGGCTGATAGAGGTGGTTGTTGCTGAAGGTTGTGGTGGGTATGGCAATTCTTAATACAACAGTGAAGCTTGCTGCATCAATGGACTCTTCCTTTCACGAAAGATTTTTCTGTAGCATGTGATGCTGTTTAATAGCATTTTACCTACAGCAAAACTTTCTTCAAAATAGGAGTCAGCCCTCTCAAAGCCTGTTACTGTTTTATCAACTAAGTTTATGTAATATTCTAAATTATTTGTTGTCATCTCTACAATATTCACAGCATCTTCACCAGGAGTAGATGCCATCTTAAAAAAATTCTGGCTGGGCGTGGTGGCTCACACCTATAATCCCAGCAGTTTGGGAGGCCAAGGCGGGTGGATCACCTGAGGTCAGGAGTTCAAGACCAGCCTGACCAAAATGGCAAAACCCTATCTCTACTAAAAATACAAAAAATTAGCTGGGCATGGTGGTAGACGCCTGTAATCCCAGCGACTTGGAAGACTGAGGCAGGAGAATTACTTAAACCTGGGAGGCAGAGGTTGCAGTGAGCAGAGATCATGCCACTATACTCCTGGCTGGGCAACAAAAGCAAAACTTCTCAAACAAACAAACAAAACAAACAAAACTCCTTGCTCATACATAAGAAATAACTCCTTATTCATTCAAGTTTTATCATGAGATTGCAGCAATTCAGTTACCTCTTTAGGCTGTACTTCTAATTCTAGTTCTCTTGCTGTTTTCACCACATTTGCAATTACTAACACCACATTTGCAATTACTTCCACCACTGACATCTTGAACTCCTCAAAGTCATCTAAGAGGGTTGGAATCAACTTCTTCCAAACTCTGGTTAATATTGGTATTTTGAACTTCTCCGATGAATCATGAGTGTTCTTAATGGCATCTAGAATGCTAAATCCTTCCCAGAAGCTTTTCACTTTACCTTGCCTAGATTCATCAGAGGAATCACTGTCTATGGCAGTTATAGTTTTACAAAATATATTTGTTAAATAATAAGACTTGAAAGTCAAAATCATTCCTTTATCTGTGAACCGCAGAATGGATGCTGCTTTAGCAGGTGTGAAGAGAACATTAATCTCCTTGTACATCAGAGTTATTGGGTGACCAGGTACTTTGTTAGTGAGCAGTAATGTTTCTAAAGGAAAATTTTTTTCCAAGCAATAGGTCTTAACAGTGGGCTTAAAATATTCAAAAAACTCTTCTGTAAATAGATGTGCTGTCATCCAGGCTTTATGGTTCCATTTATAGAACACAGACAGAATAGATTTAGCATAATTCTTAAGGACCTTAGGATTTTCAGAATGGTAAATGAGCATTGGCTTCAACTTAGAGTCACCAGCTATATTAGCCCCCTACCAAGACAGTCAGCCTGTCATTTGAAGCTTTGAAATCAGGTATTGACTTCTCTAGCTATGAAAGTCTTAGCATCTTCTTCCAACAGAAGTCTGGTTTGTCTACACTGAAATTTTGTTATTGAATGTAGCCACCTTCATCAATAATCTCAGCTAAATCTTTGGCATAACTTGCTGTAGCTTCTATATCAGTACTTGCTGCTTCATCTTGCACTTTCCTGTTATGGAGATGGCTTCATCCCTTAAACTTCATGAACAAGGTCTGGTAGCATCACACTTTTCTGCTGCAGCTTCCTCGCTTCTCTCAGCCTCCATAGAACTGAAAAGAGTTAGGATGTTGCTCCAAATTAGGCTTTGGCTGAAGGGAATGTTGTGGCTTGTTTGATCTACTATCCAGACCACTAAAACGTTCTCCATCTCAGTAATAAGGCTGTCTCACTTTCTTATCATTCATGTGTTCATTGGAATAGCACTTTTAATTTCCTTTAAGAACTTTTCATTTTGCATTCACAACTTGGTTATTTGGCACAAGATGCCTAGCATTCAGCTTCTCTCTGCTTTCAACAATCCTTCCTCAGTGAGCTCAATCATCACTGGCTTTTTTTAATTTAAAGTGAGAGATGTGAGACTGTTCCTTTCACTTGAACATTTGTAGGCCATTTCAAGGTTAGTAATTGGCCTAATTTCAATACTGTTGTGTTTCAGGAAATAGCCCCAAGGAGAAGGAGAGACATGGGGAACAGCTGGCCAGTGGAGCAATCAGAATACACACAACAGTTTGCCATCTTATATGAACATGGTTTTAGTTCACAGCACCTCAAAACAATTATAATGTTAACATCAAACATGACCAGTCATAGATTACCATAAGATATAAGAATAATAAAAAAGTTTGAAATATTGTGAGAATTAGCCACATGTGACCACAGATACAAAGTAAACACATGCTGTTGGATAAATGGCAGCAATAGACTTGCTCAAACCAGGGTTGTGATAAACCCATAATTTGTAAAAAGTGCAATATCTGCCAAGAACAATAAAAGTTAAGTTCAATAAAATGAGGTATGCTTGTACTTAGACTTCACCTTTGGTATACTGGCATTCCTCCTTTTAAATGCATTACTGTAAGATATGCTTGCTGCTGGTATTCATTTACATAAATAAACTTTGTCAAAACTTTGTGTCATAGCTCTTAAGTCCCAGGCCTTTCAGACATTCAAATGCCTACTCTTACTTTCTTACCTCAGGAAGTCATTCACTTCATATGATCCATGGAATAATCCTTATTAACTTCTTAAAACAAGCATAAAGCATAATTTATTATGAACCCGAACCTACCTACTAGAGTTCTTTGAAGAGATAAAAAAACAAAGAATAGTTATATTTATACTATCTGTGTTCATGTGCAGGCATTTTCAATATATTTTTCTAATTATTAAAGTTTAAATTGTATCACTACATATTCTAAAGAAATGGAAAATGAAGAGCTACAAACAAGACTAGTCATAAAGTATAGCATTTACATCTTGCTTGGCTGAAGTTCTTTCATGTAAAAGTGATGTGTAGTAGGATGTCTAATGTGTGAATAATACAATGCAATTCTTTCTTCTTTCATTACACACAGCAATGTTCTAGCTTCTTTCTAAAACTGACATGTGGAGGGCTATCTGAGGCATCCTTCATTGATTCACTTTCTTTTATTGCTGAATGTCATGGCAACTAATTTATTTCTGCTTTATTACCGGCAAACAATATTGCTCCTAACAATAATAATGTGACTGCCTCTAACAATAAAAACAATTACCATTATTGCCACAATATCAGCTACCCTTTTCTTTTAGTAGCTACCATAAGCCATGTACTTTTTTCTCTTTATTTCTCAGTTTTTTTTTTATTATTATACTTTAAGTTCCAAGGTTCACGTGCAGAACGTGCAGGTTTGTTACACAGGTATACATGTGCCATGGTGGTTTGCTGCACCCATCACCCTGCCATCTACATTAGGTATTTCTCCTAATGCTATCCCTCCCACTGCTCCCTACCCTCCAAAAGACCCCAGTGTGTGATGTTTCCCTTCCTGTGTCCATGAGTTCTCATTGTTTAACTCCCATCTATGAGGGAGAAAATGTGGTGTTTGGTTTTCTGTTCCCCATCAAAAAGTGCGCAAAGGATGTGAACAGACACTTCTCAAAAGAAGACATTTATGCAGCTAACAGACATATGAAAAAATGCTTATCATCACTGGTCATAAGAGAAATGCAAATCAAAACCACAATGAGATACCATCTCACACCAGTTAGAATGGTGATCATTAAAAAGTCAGGAAACAACAGATGCTGGAGAGAATGTGGAGAAACAGGAACACTTTTACACTGTTGGTGGGAGTGTAAATTAATTCAAACATTGTGGAAGACAGTGTGGCAATTCCTCAAAGATCCAGAACTGGAAGTACCATTTGACCAAGCAATCCCATTACTGAGTATATACTCTAAGATTATAAATCGTTCTATTATAAAGACGCATGCACACATGGGTTCACTGTGGCACTGTTCACAATGGCAAACACTTGGAACCAACCCAAATGCCCATCAGTGATAGACTGGATAAAGAAAATGTGGCACATATACACCATGGAATACTATTCAGCCATAAAAAAGGATGAATTCATGTCCTTTGCAGGGACATAGATGAAGCTGGAAACCATCATTCTCTGCCATGTACTTTATGCATGTTATTTCTAATCTTCAAAACAACTCTACCAAGAAAGTACTAATACTATCCCCATTTTTACAGATTCATAAATAGGCAGAGATAGGTGAAATAGCTTGTCCAAGGTCATAGGGCTGGAACATATAGGGACTGGCATTCAAACCGAGTTCTGTTAACAAAACCTGAGCTTTTCCCAGTAATTATGCAATAGTGCTTCTCCTTTCCATCTCAGCCTTTCTCAATTATTCTATTAAATCACCTTCCCTCTTAGTATTCCTCCCTCCTGCTTACTTCTATTTCTCTTTCCTCTACCCCATGTCATACTTCGCCCAGTCCTTCCTTTGAACTGTTTTCCTTTTCTTGGAAGTCGTCCTTCCTTTCACCTTTCCCCTCTTAACCCATTTCTCTTTAAAACACAAACAAAGGGCTAATTAGTATTAATTACCAGCCTGAAAAGATCATCTTAACACCTGCTAGATATCTCACTGCCCTGAAAAGAACACCTTAACACCTGCTAGATATCTCACTACCCTGAAAAGAACACCTTAACACCTGCTAGATAACTCACTGCTCCAAACTGAGGATCCCTCTCAGGAGACTGCTGAAGAGAGGAGGGTTGGTTCTGTGCATAAGCCAATTGGATCAGTTTCATAGAATTTTCAACTGACAATCAAGTATCAGTTTATGAAATTAGCACCAGGACCTCCACCAATATCCATGGAAGGGAGGACTCATAAATAATAAAGTAGAATCCAGCTGTATAGTCAGTATTATTATAGTTATTAACATCAGTGGGATGCAGCAATCAGTTACTGGTGGTCAGGCCCATGACCTGTGTTATTGAAATATTGTTGTTTTCAGGCTTAGGAGTGGTGATACACCTGTCTTGTAATTACACAACAGCAGCTAATGCCTCAGTGTGGGTTACAGTCTGACTCATTTGTTTAGATCATTTTTTGTCTAGAAATGAAGGGAGCTATGTGACTAAAACTTACTGGGAAATAATGAAAAAATGCAGAAAAAAATTAAACAGTACCTCTTACATAGTATCTTTCCATTAAATCATTTTACCAGCTTGAATTGCTACTTATAATCAGGTGTAACAAGTGAAATAGGTACAGTATGTCCAGTGTTTTTTGTTAAGTAGTTCAGAAAAAAACACTCACATTGCTGTTACATAACTTCTTGATGAAAAAAAAATGTAAATACAGAAAAATAGCAACGTTTTCTGACATAGGTACTAAATCCTATTGCCTATTCTGACTAGGATACCTTTAGGAAATGAAAAAAAAATTGTATTGATATTCAGTTTATTGAATTGTGATAGGTACAATATGTAATTTTTTCTGGATTACTACCTTTAACCGTGATATGTTCAATCTGCATTTCCTGACCCAAAAAACACCTCAGGCATATCCCCTAGCTTTTTGATCACTTTTAGTTATGAAAAAATCCAACCCAATTTAAAAACTGTAACCCATTTTAAAATTTCAATTCATTGCCAGTTTACTACTTCCCTTCCCTCAGTAACAGCCAAACTTCAACTCAAGAGACTTGGAGTGGTGATTGGCCACAACCTGCACTTTCCTCCTCTCTCTTCAGAGTTGCTTTCTACTCTGCAGGTTTGGAGTTAGAAGGTGCTACTGGTGTAATCTAAACTCATCTGCCACTGCTTCTCTGGCTATGAATGGTTGATCATCAATGCCCTCTTCATGTCATGTATCCAAATCATGGGTGCATGTGAGGTCTTTTTGAGCTATATAAATGAGTGACTCCCCCTGCACTGTTGTCTGACAATGAGTTTCAACCTCTTCAAAGCTTCCCTCAGCTCCTGCCTCTGGTAGTACACCTCAAAGCCTTTGGCTATTGGGGACAACTTCATCAATTGATAGCCCACTTGGGTAGCATATTGGAAGGAATAATCAAGCCTGGCTACCTCTGGTGTCATCCATTTGATCAAAGGGAAACACATATGTACTTTCTTTTACAAATTGGTTGTTTAGACTGTTATACTAGTATCTCTTTTCTGCTGTTTTCTCCTGGTGCTCAGTTATAAAGGACAAGTAAGATGATCCACCAGATAAGCAGAGATTAAAGCAAAACTAAACAAAAAGCCAGTGCCCCCTTTTTACTAGGCCATGCAATTTATGGCAAGTAGTTATCTAGGAGTCACTTTTACCTTTATACCCTTAATAAGTCCTCTGCCTCTGTAAGACGAAAGGGGGAAACTATAACACTTCATTCATGTAACTTTTTAAAAATACTTTAAGTTCTGGGATACATGTGCAGAATGTGAAGGTTTGTTACATAGGTATACACGTGCCATGGTGGTTTGCTGCACCCATCAACCCGTTATCTATCTACATTAGATATTTCTTCTAATGCTATCCCTCCCTGAGTCCCCCACCCCCAGACAGGCCTCAGTGTCTGATGTTCCCCTCCCTGTGTCCATGTGTCCTCATTGTTCAACTCTCATTTATGAGTGAGAATATGCAGTGTTTGGTTTTCTGTCCCTGTGTTACTTTGCTGAGAATGATGGTTTCCAGCTTCATCCATGTCCCTACAAAGGACATGAAGTCATCCTTTTCTATGGCTGCATAGTATTCCATGGTGTATATGTGCCACATTTTCTTATCCAGTCTATTACTGATGGGCATTTGGATTGGTTCCAAGTTTTTGCTATTATTCAAGACCATGAATAATCAAGTTCTAAAATGTAAGTACAGATTTAAGTGTTCAGACTATTGTAATAGTTCAGGAGAGCTTCACAGGAAACATCAGATAACCCTTGACTGAAAGGATTAGGGCTTATGAGACAAGATAAGTGTAACCAAGTAAGAATGAGTATAAAGCAGCACAATAAAGGTCTGATTAGAGCACAGGATCTTGTGGTGGGAGAGGGAGTAAAAGAAATGATTGGCCCATTGCAGTAGGATTACCAGACTGCAACTTCAGGGAGGAAAGACTTTGTCTTGCTCAACACAGTATCACCATTGACTTGAAGAAGATCTGGAGCATAACAGGCTCAATACATATTTGTTGCTTGCTGAGCCTGAGATTAGAAACACCTGAATCTAAATATCATCCTGTAGGTAGGAGGGAGCCTTCAGAGTTATCACAAACAGAATCGCTTGAGAATTTTCCAAGGTACCTCTAGCATTATTTTGAATATTATTTTTTATTTAGTGTTCATCCTACACCCTGATTTTATCTGAGGATATATTATAATAGTTAAGAGTAAAACTACAGTCCCAGCACATGAAATAAGGCTGAAGAATTACAAAAGTGACACTCATTTCTATTTATTTGGCGGTCAGAATTGAATTTTATTAAAGTATTTGTGTTATTTTTTGCGGTTTGAAAATCCAGTTTTATATTTATTCGCATAGTTGATGGGACTTTAAGTCAGGATACACCTCTGAAGGGCAATTGGACAACATAAATTAAAAACCTGAAGAATGTTTATACCCTTTGACCTGGTACATCATAATTCTAGGAATCTATCCCTAAAGAAACAAAGATGTGAACAAAAATTTAGCTAGAAGGCTATTCATTGTGGTGGTATTTTGAATCAATAAAAACTAGTAGCACTCTGAATGTCTACACATTCTGTGAATGTTTAGGTAAACTTTACATTTTTCACCCAAGAAAATGTCTGTTGTAGAAGAATATATAATGATATGGAAAAAATGCAAACCCAGATACAAATACATTGGAAAATGTCTAGAAGAAATTATGCCAAAGTATGAAGCAGTTTTCTTCAGGTGGTGAGATATTTAATAATTTATATTCCCAATCATCATGTATGTGTTTTATAGTCAGAGAAAAACTATGAGTTCATTTTTTTAGTCTACATTTGATCTTATCTTCTCATCCTTTCTATACAGGCAAAAAATGAAAGAGGACAGAAAAATGGAAATGATGAGTCAGTGTAATTGAGAAATATATCAGTAGGTATATAAGGGCTATGTCTAGGTATCTTAAGCCTACTCCTGTAGTAATCTGACAAATTCCTCCCTCATATTAATGTCATTGCCCCCGTGGGGCTGTCCCTGCAAATAACAACAGAAGAAAAAATGGGCAAACACAAAAAATAAAGAAAGAAAATGTTCAAATCATATGGCTCTATGTTTTTTTAATGTCCCAGGGAGGAAAAAGGGTAGTGTATGCACCTGTAAGCCTGAGAATCTCCTAGAATCCCAGTCTAAACTTCTATTCTTCTGTGCCCTACCCTTAAAGTTGGTCCAAACTTTAAAGCAACAAATGAAACAAAGAATCTAGAAACTTTGTGCATTACTATATACTTCCTCCATACTTCTCAGTAATTGGGAGTATTAGAAAATAGGGCAACTAACCTCAAGCAGGCAGTTTCCTGCTGATGTCATCGAAAGTAATGGCTGGGTAGCAGAGGGAAGGGCAATTCTTTGCTTAACTCCATGCCCTATGGCCTGTAGCCTTTCCCCTTTCTTTCTCCCTTGTCTCTCTCTCTGCTCTATGTCTACTGCTCACTAGTGCTCTGTCAACTAGTCGGAGTGCGAAATTGCTACAGAGTGTAGCAATTTCATGGTATAAACTATACACAGATCCTTTAGTTAAATTGCAGGTACACAAGCTTATTGTTTAAATTAGCTAGACACAACTGACTGGTTAATTAGGCTCTTAAAGATGCTGTTGCTCTACATTTTTCTCCAATGCTGGATAGCTCACACATTTTGCCCTCCTTTTTCCTGATAGACATGCTGGCCCACTACTCAGGGCTCAGATAAAACTGTACCTTTTTTAAGTATTCCAAAACTATATAGCATATAGTACTTATTTTTTCTACTAATAATAAAAAGTGTTTTTGTTAAATTTGTTCATAAAATTAAATTATAAAGTAAAAACAAAAGTCATTTACAATTTTTCCACCTAGATACAACAATTGCTGCTTGAGTATATGCTTTATATGTATGAACAAAAACAAACTGAATTTATGTTGTAAAGAAGTTTTAGATCCCTTCTTTTGTATGTGATATTATATTTTAAACATTTTCTTATGCCAACATCTTTAAAAATAGCCATATAGCATCTTATCACACAGGTACAGCACAATTTATTTAATCTATTATTGGTGATTTACAGTTGTTTCAGATTTTCATTGTTATAAATTATTATTAAATGAGCATCTTTGTCTACAAATTGCCAAGAACTATTTCTTCAGGTTAGATTTCTAGATGTGTGATTACAGAAAAAAATATTTTTTTTTTTTGAGATGGAGTCTCACTCTGTCACCCAGGCTGGAGTGCAGTGGCACAATCTCGGCTCACTGCGACCTCCAGCTCCCGGGTTCAAGCAATTCTCCTGCCTCAGCCTCCTGAGTACCTGGGATTATAGGCACCTGCCATCATGCCTAGCTATTTTTTTGTATTTTTAGTAGAAATGAGGTTTCGCCATGTTGGCAAGGCTGGTCTCTAACTCCTGACCTCAGGTGACCCACCCACCCTGCCCTCCCAAAGTGCTGGAATTATAGGCGTGAGCCACTGTGCCCAGCCGATTATTTTAATATTTAAGACCTATTGCTAAATTACCATCCAAAATTATGCCAATTTACTCTACCTCAAACTAGCTTGGCAATTCTTAGTATGTGACAACTATGGGGCAATATTTTCAGTATGGCTTAGAAACTCTAACCCTGTGCCAAATATACAAGAGTCTTACCTATTTATTTGCATCCTACATTTACTGTAATTTACTACCCATTATCAGAAACATTTTCTGTGGGTTTCTACAGATATTTATTGAACACGACATTTTGATATAGCCATTAAGTCAAATTAGTGGCTTTGTTTTCCGATATCTCTTAGGTACATAACCCTATAATTCTACCTATATTGTACATCTCATCAGAATGTAATAAAAAATTACAGAACAAGTATCTATGTGAAAGTCTTTACAAGCTGCTCTTGTGATTTCAGATAGTCACAGAGACCACCAAATAAACTTAAAGTTAATTCCATAATGTTTTGCAAATTAAGTTGCACAACTTCCAGCAATTCCTGTGAAGATTATGTGGGAGAAGACTAACACTTCTTGAGTGTTAACATGTGTAAGAGAGTGTGTACTTCTAATTTTACATGCACAGTCCCATTTAATCCTCATGAAGTTCTTAGGTGGAAATTCTCAATATGTTGTTTTACTGATGGGAAAAGTGTGGCTTAGGAAGACTAAGTAACTTTACTCCAATGACTAGAAAATTGCAGAGCCACAGGTGAGACTTAGGTTCATCTGGCACCACAGCTAGACCTCTTTCCTCTTCACCACATGAAATTAAGAAAGATTAAATTGAAACATCTCTTATAATCAATCATTTTCATTTACCCCTTAACACTACATACTATATGTTTGATTCTATATTCAGCCAAAGACTTCTGCCATGAACCATTAATACCCCAGGAACATTCTGGAAATAAACCAATATGTAACTGCAGAGCACATTAGAAGTCTAAATAAAACCACCTGATGACGCTATACAGCTATATAAAATATATGATAGTAAAGCTACTTTTGTAAGGCAAAATGACTTACACCCAGTAGTTCCAATATGGATGGAGCTGGAGGCCATTATTGTACTGAGTTAACACAGGAACAGAAAACCAAATACCACATGTTCTCACTTATAAGTGGGAGCTAAACATTGAGTACACATAAACACAAAGAAGGAAACAGCAGACACTGGGGCCTACTTGAGGATAGAGGGTGGGAGGAGGGTGAGTTTCCAAAACTATGTATCGTTTACTATACTTATTACCTGAGTGATGAAATAATATGTACACTAAACCCCCACCCCCGACATGCAGTTTACCCGTGTAACAAACCTGCACAGGTGTCCCATAAATCTAAGATGAATTTTAGAAGGGGAAAAAATTTTAATGTTTTCTATTAGTCTATCTTTTCATGTACACTTGCTTATTTTACATCATTGAGATAGAATATTTAACCTCAGATACCTTCATTGTAGCTTTCTGATGTCTAAGATTTACATACAAATATCTGAGGAAAGAATTTATCTGTATGTCCAGATACAAGTTACTAAATATGAGGTCAGAGCTAATCAAATGTATGAATCAACTTCTGTCAGAGCTTCTCTGTCTTTTCCCATCCCTTATAAGGAGTGGCTTGCTTTTTCACTTCTTTGTTTCTTATTTCTTTGAATAAATTATTAAGCATTTGCATTCATAGGTTAGTATAACCCATAAATGGTTATAAATACAACCATTATATGAACCTATAAATGTTTGGGAAACAATCTTTGAGACAATTCTTTTTGTGTACAAGAGCCATCTTGGGTGCATTAAAGCTGTTGGAATTTACAAGATAGCAGCCTAGTTACAGAACTGGTATTGTCCTAGATAAGCTCATGCAACAAGCCATGTAAGGCAATTTATGATTGTACCTCCAAGTTAGAATTTCTCAACCTCAACCCTATTGGCATTTTGAGCCATAATTTTTTTTCTTAAATGTTTTAATGTAGTTTCAGTTTTATTGAGGCATAATTGACACAATTCTATATGTTTAAAGTGTGCAACATGATTTGATATATACTTTGCGAAATAATTACAACAATCATATTAACACATTCATTAGCTCACATAGTGCTATGATTTGAATGTGTTCCTCAAAGTTCATGTGTTAGCAACTTAACCCACAATGCAACAGTGTTGAGAGGTGGAACTTTTAAGAGGTGATTCATAAGTAGAGCTCTCATGAATGAATTAATATTGTTATTGGGAGAGTGAGTTTCTTAAAAAAAAGGATGAGTTCAACCCATTCTCTCTGTTTCTCACTCATGTGATACCTTCTACCATGTTATGACATAGTAAGAAGGTACTCACTACATGCAGGTCACTCAATCTTGGACTTTCCAGCCTTTGTAACTGTGAGTCAATACATTTCTGTTCATTATAAATTACTCATTCTGTAATATTCTGTTTAGAAGCACAGAATGGACCAATATATATGTTTAACTTTTTCCTCAGAATGCTTAAGATGTATTCTCAGCAAATTTCAAGTATATAATATAACATTAACTATAGTCACTATGCTGTACATTTGATCCATAGAACTTATTCAACTTATAACTTAAAGTTTATGTACTTTGACCAATCTCTGTTTATTTTCTCCAACTAACTGCCCAACCCAGCTCCTGTACATCATTCTGTGGAGGGGAATTCTGTGCATTGCAGGATGTTTAGCAGCATCCCTGGTGTCTGCCTGGAAGATGCCAGTCGCACCCCCACACACACCAAGTTGTGATAATCAAAGATGTTATCAGACATCACTTCGGCAAATGTTCTTGGAGGTGAGAGGACAAAATCTTCTCTAGTTGAGAACTGCTGCTCTCACTAAAGCATCCGTAACTTTTTTGTAATGAGGTGCTGCTTCTGGTTTCCACTAAAAGCTTGAGTTTGGGGATTTAAAACAAAAAGAAAGAAAAGAAAAGAATGAGAAAGGAAGGAAGGAAGGAAAAAGAAAGAAAGAAAAGAAAGAATGAAAGAAAGAAGAAAGGAAAGAAAAAGAAAGAAAGAAGAAAGGAAAAAAAATGGTTGTAGAGAAGAAAATCCCTGAGTTGGGCAGAAGTGATCAAGAGTGTAGGGAGTTGCTGCCTGAAAACTATGGGAAAAAATATTTAACTATAGGATTGATTAACATGACTGATCAATCTGATAGATAAACCAGTTGAAGGTCCTTTGTGCCATAGCACCAAACACATTTTTACTGTTCCTTTTGCTAATGTTCTTTTGGTTAACAAACCATATAATCCTCAATTTCCTCTTCTGTAAGTGAATACAAAATTAACTTCTTCCCTAATGAATTGTTATTTAAAAAAAAAAACAATAAAAGTGTTTTTGTACTACTAGGTAGCACATATATCTGAAATACATTATAATGGTTAAGAATTTAGTCTCTGGAACAATATGAATCTTCATGTGAATTTTAGTTCTGCCACTTTCTATCTGAATGACTTTGGACAAGTTATTAAGCACTCAGTGTCTCAGTTTCTTATCTGTAAAATGGGGACAATAATATAGTACTTGTTTCACTGGACTGTTGTGAGGATTCAATAATATAATGTAAATAAAATGCCTGTCATAACAACAACAACAAAAAAGCTCACTTCATATAAATAACAAAGAAAAGCACTGGGCTAAGTGCAGTGGCTCTTGCCTGTAATCTCAGCACTTTGGGGGGGTCTGAGGTGGGAGGATTGCCTTAGCCCAGGAGTTCAAGATCAGTCTGAGAAACATAGGGAGACCCTGTTTCTCAAGAAAGAAAGAAGGAAAGAAAAGAAAGAAGGAGAGAGAAAGAAGAGAGAGAGAGAAAGAGAAAGAAAGAGAGGAAAAGAAAAGAAGGAAAGAAAAGAGAAAAGACAAGACACAACAAGACTTTGGAAAAGAAAGAAAAGTTGTTTGACTAGTTTTCTTTCTTTTCTACCTTGATGTTTTGATTTTGGAAATATAAAAAGAAAGTACTAAATATATTTTTATGAACTAAATTATAGAAATAATAAATTTCCTAGACAGTCTAATAACTTTTTTTTGCTGAAATTGAGTTTTACTTTCTAATTTGTAGCAGGGAAATGATTTCCTGAATTTTTAATTATGTATGATTATCAAGGATAGTCTAGGACAATCATTGAAGCTGACCAAAGAACCTGTGTTTTATATGCACCCATGCACCCAGAACTAGAGAGCCCTAGCCACTCTGGAACCACTACAAGGATTATTTAAAGCTTGTTAAGTAAAAGATTGAAGCACAGGCTGACTGGCCTTATGCCAGTAAAATCATGTTAGACCTGTTTTGTTCATATGTGATTGAATTGGCTTGCAACAAAACATACAATTATGAGGCCAAAAGGTTGACCTTTTCTGGATCACTGAGAAAAATCCACCAATTGTATTGAAAACATCAAACTCCAAGATTATGTACCTACCCCTTAAATCACAACAAATTTAATATCTAAGTTCCAATCACAAAGTGGGCAGTTATGTGTGCTGAAGGAAAATAAATAAATTAGTTTCAATATACACAGATATTTAGCAGTCAAACATTTTGTTACAAATATTTCCTATATTATGCAGCCCTTCTCTTTTCATTCTCTTTTATAAAGCCATCAAGTCTAAGAATACCTCTCCAAAATTAAAAAAAAAAAGAAAGATAAAACTTGTAACAAACCAGGAAGAAAGGAAAATTGCTTATCTGATATATGATTATTTAATCTAAAAGTCTACAAGAAACATTATGTTTAGCAGTGAAATGTTAATAGAGCCCTCACACACATTACAACTGGGGATGTGACAAGGATTCCCTGTATCAATCTATTTACCAATATACCAGAGGTCCTAGCCATTACAACAAGGCAGGGAAAAAGTGGTATAAGGACAGGAAAGGAAGAAATAAAACTGTCATTATTCATAGATGAGATTGTGTATGTAGAAAGTTCAAAACAGTCTATAAGAAAGCTGTTGAAATTCATAATTAAGGTCACTGAATACAAGATCAAATAGTTATGTTTCTGAACTTTGTATAAATAGAATTCTACAGCATGCACTTGTTTTTATATCTAGCTTCCTTCACATCTCATTACTTTTATGAGGCTCATCCAAGTGGTTGCATAGAGGTCCATTGTGTGAATATACAGTAAGTTATTCATTCTATACTTGAACATTTGGGTTTTTCTAGTTTTTGGCTGTTATGAATAATGCTGTTAAGAACATTCTTGTACATATGTTTAGTGCATTCATTTTCACATTTTTCTTGTATATAATTAAGAGAAAACTTCCTGGATCATAGGCTATTCACTTTAGTATAACAAATCTTCTCAAGTGGTTGTATAAATTTAAATTCCCACTAGCTATTCATAGGAGTCCCAGTCACTTTACATCCTTGTCAATACTTGTTATTAACCGTTTTTCTTCACTTTAGCCTTTCAGGTGAATGTGTGTATTTCTCAATATGTTTCTAATTTGTGATTCTCTGGTGACTGATGATGCTCAGAAGCTTTTCATATTTCTTTGACTATTGGGATATCCTATCTTACAAAGTATCTGGTCGAGTATTTTACCAATTTGTTTATTGGATTGTCTGTCATTATTGATTTGTAGTTCTTTAGATGTTCTCGTTACACCAACTTTGTTGACCACAGATTTTATAAACATCTTATCCCAGCTGGCAGCTGGCTTTTTCATTTTCTTTTGTTCTTCTTCTTTTTTTTTTTTTTTGGCTTTTTCACATTCTTAATGATGCTTTTGATTAATATAAGTTCTTGATTTTAATGTCCAATTTTACAGCATCTTCTTTGATTAAGTGTTTTTGTGTCTTGTGCAAGAAATAATTGCACAAAGTCAGTGAGGTATTTGCCTATATTTTTTCTTAGATGCTTTATTGTTTTACCTTTCACATTTAGATCCACAGTCCATATGGAATTTCTTTGTTTATAATATAGAGGTAAGATTTCCTTTTTATCTATTTGTAGCTGAATAGACTATAAATCCATCACCATTTATTGGCAAGGACATCTTTCCCTGCTGCACTGCAGTGGCACTTTTGACATAAGTCAATTAACCATATATGTGTGGATGGAAATCTCCATTTTCCCCATTGTTCTAATGTTTTAATTGTGTGTGTTGATGGGTCATATATTTTGTCTGATTTCTCTAGGCATTTGACATAGTTATGGTATTGTGAATGTTATCCTTCAAATATTTTATGCTTGTTTCTGACGTACACAAATATAATTATTTGATCTTATATTCAGTGCCCTTGATAATTTGCTTATTAATTTCAATAGCTTTTTTATAGACTCTTTTGGACTTTCTACATGCACAGTCTCATCTATTAATAAGGACAGTTTTATTTCTTCCTTTTGCATCTGTATACCACTTTTTCCCTGCCATGTTATACTGGTTAGGACCTCTGGTAGATTGGTAAATAGATTGATACAGGGCATATGTGTCTCACCCTCAATTGTGATGTGTACAGGAGATCTTTTAACATTTCACTTCTAAACATAATGTTTCCTGTATGCTTGTAGTTAAAATAATCATGTATCAAGTTACACAATTTTCCTTTTTTTCTAAATTGTTAAAAGTTTATCTTTTTTATTAATTTTGAAGGAGTATTAGATTTTATAAATTGCTTTTTCTCCATCTACTGAGGTAAAATACAAATATCTCCCTGATTCTATTAATATGAATTACATTCATTGATTTTAAAATGTTAAACTACCCTTGTATTTTGGAAATAAACCTAACCTTTCTGGGATATACATATATATTTATAATATAGCACCATATTTTATTTGATGATATATTAGGATTTTTCATTATTTATTCTTTTGAAAGCTTCAAAAATTTAACAACACGAAAATTTATGCCATAAGTAACAGATCTACACTGTCAATTTTGATGACTGAATTCTTTCTCATAATTATGTAGCATAATTTAAATTCATAATTGAATATTGGTTTTCAAAATTTTTTTGCTCTCATAACAGCACTTCACTGTACACCATTGTGCATACATATTCAACTTGTACCTATGTTCCAAAGTACTAATTAATACTACCTTTTTGATATATGTGTAACTTAATACATACTAATTGTTCAAGAATTAGAAAGTCAGATTTTTCTGGTTGCTTTCTATATGTTTGCTGAGTAGCAGAAGCTCCCTAATGTATAAATATTGAGGTTGCTACTATTAGCTCTGACTGAAGATTGATACCTATTCAAAGGAAAATAGGACCTGGGAAGTCAAATATCTACATACCTTAGTGCTAAAATGGAAAATAACATGGCAAAGTGCTTTGTGAAACAATGGAATTCAGTCTCAGGAAAACTTAGACAATGACAAGAACAAGGGAGTGAAGTAAGAAATACCTGGTTCACATACCAATTACCAGCTGTGTAATCTTAGGCAAAGTTAGTTTTTGCTGTAACCCTGTTTCTTCACCAATACAATAGAAATATATGAATATTAGAGGATTGTTAAGAGGTTAAAATGAGCAGCTTCTACTACTGCATCTTTTACAGAGTTAGCATTTAATTAGTGGTAATTTACTTCAGTTTCTCATTAGTAAAGAGGCTGTTTTTAAAAAGAAAGTCTAGAAAGAATTTGCTAGCTTTTCATTAAAGAGACTCAGAAAGAAATTTCTTCTTTTTTATGTCAGAATCTTCCCTTTAACCTTAATACATAAAAAAAGTAGAGTGCTTTCTATACTTGAAAACTGCCTGGGGAAAAAGATCTACATTATTAATGAGATCATTTATTTTCTATGGTCATCAAAATGCCAATGTAAATATCTTCTCTGTGTGACTTTTTACCTTGACATCCAAGGCTAAAAAGCTAGGTTGAAGTCCTGATTTAAGGATGACTAATTAGGATCAGATTGAGTATTTCTTAGTTATGAAATAATTGAGTCACACTCTCAGTCTACACCTTTTGATCTGAGGGTGGTGACATAAAATTAGCAGAAAGCCCTTGGGATATGATACATTCATTAATTATTTAAACTTACTGACACTTATGCCAGAGATACCTAATTTTAATGAGAATCATACATCTGTAAGGCAAAATCTAGCAGGCTAATCTTTTTGCATTTCCACTCCTGTTCATAGTTCCATCTTCTGGAGCTTTAAGAGTTAATGTAAACGTTATTTACATGACAATTCTTTAACTATTTAAAGTCAATGCTCATTTCTCAGTGCATTTTTAAATAAGGATTGTTATATAAATCCAGTTTACAATAAAATAAAGTTTTAAAAGTTCAGGCTGAATTCATTTTTAAGAAAATAACACATGGACTGGGCATGGTGGCTCATGCCTGTAATCCCAGCACTTTGGGAGGCTGAGGTTGGTGGATCATGACATCAAGAGATCGAGACCATCATGGCCAACATGGTGAAACCCCATCTCTAAAAATACAGAAATTAGCTGGGTGTGGTGGTGTGTGCCTGTAGTCCTAGCTACTCGGGAGGCTGAGGCTGGAGAATTGCTTGAAACTAGGAGGCAGAGGTTGCAGTGAGCCAAGATTGCGCCACTGCACTCCAGCCTGGTGACAGAGTGAGACTCTGTCTCAAAAAAAAAGAAAAGAAAATAATGCATGATATCGGCTTCTATAGGATGAGACCATTTACATATGTATCAAACAACCCAAATCAATATTCCCATAAAATAAATGGTCAGTTAAAATAGTGATGAAGTTGACCCTTTGATAATATATTAAGGTATAGCATCAACATTGGAAGATCTGGATAATTTTTAAATTTCTCAATAAATGTTAAGTTATCAGAATGTTAAACTGATGACTTAGAAATGGTAAAGAAGAGGTTATAAATGCCCTTTTTGAAGTTTTCAAAAATCTTGCTAGAGAGTAAAGGACAGTTCTGGTCTGCAGGAAAACTGCTCAAGTGTGATTGCTGTTAGGAATTACTCTCCTAGAAGCCAAAAAAATTAGGAAAATTAGGGCTCTAACAGACCTTTAAGATTAATAGTTCAACTCTTGTATTAGTCTGTTTTCATGATGCTGATAAAGATATACCTGAGACTGGGCAATTTACAAAAGAAAGAAGTTTATTGGACTTAAACTTTCACATTGCTCAGGAGGCCTCACAATCATGGCAGAAGGTGAAAGGCATGTCTCACATGGGGGAAGACAAGAGAAGAGAGCTTGTGAAGGCATACTTCCATTTTTAAAGCCATCAAGTCTCATGAGGCTTATTCACTATCATGAGAACAGAATGGGAAAAACTCACTCCCATGATTCAATTAACACCCACCAATTTCCTCCCACAACACATGGGAATTGTGGGAGTTACAATTCAAGATGAGATTTGGGTGGGGACATAGCCAAACCATATCATTCTGCCCCGGCCCCTCCCAAATCTCATGTCCTCACATTTCAAAACCAATCATGCCTCCCCAGCAGTTCCCCAACAGTTCATTTCAGCATCAACTCAAAAGTTCACAGTTCAAAGTCTCATCTGAGACAAGGCAAGTCCCTTTCCCCTATGAGCCTGTAAAACTGTAAAATCAAAAGCTGGGATGCATGGTGCTAAGTCCCTAGACTGCACACAGCACAGGGACCCTGGGACTGAAACAGGAAATCATTTTTTCCTCCTAGGCCTCTGGGTCTGTGATGGCACAGGCTGCATGGAAGTTCTCTGACATGCCCTGGAGAGGTTTCCCCCACTGTCCTGGAGATTAACATTTGACTCCTCATTACTTATGCAAATTTCTGCACCCTGCTTGAATTTCTCCTTAGAAAATGAGTTTTTCTTTTCTATTGCATCATCAAGCTGCAAAATATCAAAACTTTTATGCTGTGTGTTTCTTTTAAAACTGAATGCTTTTAACAGTGCCAAAGTCACCTCTTCAATGCTTTTCTGCTTAGAAACTTTTTCTGCCAGATACCCTAAATCTTCTCCCTCAAGTTCAAAGTTCCACAAATCTTTAGAGCAGAGCCAAAATGTTGCCAATCTCTTTGCTAAAACATAACAAGAGTCACCTTTATTCCAGTTCCCAACAAGTTCCTCATCTCCATCTGAGACCACCTCAGCCTGGATTTCATTGTCCATATCATTATTGGCATTTTTGCCAAAGCCATTCAACAAGTCTCTAGGAAGTTCCAAACTTTCCCATATTTTTCTGTCTTCTGAGCCCTCCAAATTGTTCCAATCTCTACCTGTTCCAAAGTCAATTCCACATTTTTTGGTATCTTTACAGCAGCATCCCACTCTACTGGTACCAATTTACTGTATTAGTTCTCATGCTGCTAATAAAGACATACC
>CAUYLG010024713.1:0-12912 GCA_963573385.1 Cacajao melanocephalus
TGCCCATTTTTGATGGGGTTGTTTTTTTTTTCATGTAAATTTGTTTTAGTTCTTTGTAGATTCTGGGTATTAGCCCTTTGTCAGATAGGTAGATTGCAAAATTTTTTTCC
The DNA here is from genome assembly GCA_963573385.1 of Cacajao melanocephalus. Taxonomy (NCBI): domain Eukaryota; kingdom Metazoa; phylum Chordata; class Mammalia; order Primates; family Pitheciidae; genus Cacajao; species Cacajao melanocephalus. Next base: position 111 of record CAUYLG010024713.1, read on the forward strand.
CATTCTGTAGGTTGCCAGTTCACTCTAATGAGTGTTTCTTTTCTGTGCAGATGCTCTTAAGTTTAATTAGATCCCATTTGTCTATTATGGCTTTTATTGCCATTGCTTTAGGTGTTTTAGTCATGAAGTCCTTGCCTATGCCTCTGTCCTGAATGGTTTTGCCTAGGTTTTTTCCTAGGGTTTTTATGGCATTAGGTCTTATGTTAAGTCTTTAATCCATCTGGAGTAAATTTTAGTGTAAGGTGTCAGGAAGGGGTCCAGTTTCTGCTTTCTGCCACTGCTAGCCAGTTTTCCCAACACCATTTATGAAACAGGGAATCCTTGGAAAGCCATCTTAAATAACAACTAATTGGAATAATTTACATTCCAAATATTTGATTTGTTTTTAGCTTGTTTCTTCCCTTTTAGGTGAGCTGAACTGACAAGCCACCTGGTCTAAAAAATGGCAAATATAAAACTGATCAATTTCTCATTCTATTTGGGAATGGGTGAGAATTAAATGAATAACACAAAATAATTCTTTGTCAGACAAGGTGGCTCATGCCTGTAATCCTAGCAATTTGGGAGGCCAAGGTGGATGGATTGCTTCAGCCCAGGAGTTCAAGACCAGCCTGGGCAACACGGCAAAACCCTTTCTCTACAAAAATCAGCCAGGCATGGTGGTGTGCATCAATAGTCCCAGCTACTCAGGAGGCTGAGGTGGGATGATTGCTTGAGCACACGAAGTGAAGGTTGTAGTGAAGGTTGCTTGGGTGACAGAATGAGACCAGGACTCAAAACAAACAAATGAACAAACAAACAAGCAAACAAAAAAAGTGTCGTTTTAAATTTACAAAAAAAGGGCAGATAAATAAAAACCTGAAAAAATTATTTTTAGGAAATGTTTTATATATTTTATTTTTATAATGATACATTATCAAATATACTATATGTATGTCATACACATTATGACATAATACACGTGTGTGTTATAATAACTTCTTGAGAGCCTAGTACACTTAGAATAAATTTATCATAAATGCTTCAGTTTAAAATTCTAAATTTAATTGTTTTGATTTAAATGCTAAATGGCACTGAGAAAAATTGCACATGACATAAATTCTTGAAGAAAAAAGGTAATATCTATAAATTTATAGTAATATCTACAGTAAAAGTAGTATCTATAAAATTAGATATTACTCAAGTGTCCCAGGACATGTCGAATTATCTTTTAGAAAACAAAAATTTTTAATATATTTTCTTAGAAGTTATTCACGAAGTAAAATATTTTATTAACCTAAGGAATCTGCATGATGATACACTTTACAGTCTGAAAGTTTATACATCTATATTTTTATTTTTTGCTATTTAAAAAAACATTTAGGTTCAGGGGTACATGTGCAGATTTGTGATATAGGTAAATTGCACATCACAGAAGTTTGGTGCACAGATTATTTCATGACCCAGGTAATAAGCATTGTACATAATAGGTAATTTTTCAATCTCAACTCTTCTGTAATCCTCCACCCTCAAGTAGGCCCCAAAATCTGTTGTTCATTTATTTGTATTAATGTGCGCTCAGTATTTACTCCCACTTATAAGTGAGAACACACAGTATTTGCATGAGATAGCTGGGTTTAATGGTACTTTTCTTAAAGTTCTTGAGAAATCATCACATTGCTTTCTACAATGGCTGAACTAATTTACATTCCTACCAGCAGTATTTAGGCATTCCATTTGCCCCATAACCTCACCAGCATCTGTTATATTATTTTTTAATCATAGCCCTTCTAACTAGTGGGAGATGGTATCTCATCATGGTTTTGATTTGCATTTCTCTAATGATTAGTGATGTTGAGCATTTTTATATGCTTATTGACCATGTGTATGTCATCTTTTGAAAAATATCTGTTGATGTCTTTTGCTCACTTTCTAATGGGTTTGTTTTTTGCTTGTTCTTTGTTTATATTCCTTATAGATTATTGGACATTAGAATTTTGTCAGATGCATAGTTTGCAAATATTTTCTCCCATCTTTTGGTCATCTGTTTACTCTGTTGATAGTTTCTTTTTCTATGCAGAAGCTCTTTAGTTTAATTACGTTCCATTTCTTAATTTTTGTTTTAGTTGCAATTGCTTTTGGAGTATTTGTCATAAAGTGTTTGCCAGGGCCTATGTCCAGAACGGGATATCCTAGGTTATTTTCCAGGGTTTTTATAGTTTTAGGTTTTACATTTTGGGGTTTAATCAATCTTGAGTTGATTTTTGTATATGGTATAAGAAAGCGGTCCAGTTTCAATGTTCTCCATGTAACTGGCCAGTTATCCCAGCACCGCAATACTAGGATTTTGATGATCATAAATTATACATGATTATATTTTCATGGATTTTGTCTGAACACCAATCTCATGTGTGATTGATTTTCAAAATGTATTAAATGAAATATACTTTCAAGGTCCATTTATTAAAGATGAGGTTCATGCCATACAAGATATAAATAATTTCTTAAAGATTATAAAGACAAATCAGTTTTCTAAATACCACAGTTCACATGGATTCCTATAGAAGAGAGAATCTTTTTTATTAAATGATACAATAGTTTTAATCAGTGTTTCTACAGAGTGTAATACATATCTTGAAAAGAAAATTCAGTGTATTCTTTAATCTGATTTTTCAACTTAATTTCTTCAATCAGCATACAAAGAAAAACATTTTTCTCCAAACATATTCCCGGGGTTGACAACATTACTGGCAAGCGGATACTATTGGCCTTTTATCCAGTGTTCCGTGTGAACTTAAATAGAGTTATATATATTCTGGTTGGCTCTGCAAACTAGTGACTGAAGCCAATTCTACTGAAATGGAGTCTCACTCTGTCACCAATTTGCCTCCCAGGTTAAAGCAATCTTCAGACTTCAAAACTCTCCCAAGTAGCTGGGATTACAGATAATGCACCACCATGCCCAGCTAATTTTGTTGCTTTGTTTTGTTTTGTTTTTGAGACAGAGTCTCGCACTGTCACCTGGGCTGGAGTGCAATAGCGCAATCTCAGCTCACTGCAACCTCCACCTCCCTGGTTCAAGCAATTCTCCTGCCTCAGCCTCCTGAGTAGCTGAGATTGCAGGCGCTCGCCACCACGCCCGGCTAATTTTTTGTATTTTCAGTAGAGATGAGGTTTCACCTTGTTGGCCAGGTTGGCATGGAACCTCTGACCTCAAGTGATCTGCCTGCCTTGGCCTCCCAAGTCCTGGGATTACAGGCATGAACCACTGTGCCCAGCCTCTTAGTTGCACTTCATCAAATCAAGGCACTCACTTCACTTCCTACTTGGTATGACAATGTAATAACAAATATTACCTTCACTGGACAAATTGTATTCCTTATTACCCTCACAGCAATGAGTTAACAGGAAGTGGCAAAAGACAAGTGAAAAATCGGCTATAAAGGCTGGCAAGGAAGAGGAAGTCACAATGAATTAAAGAGCTGGTTCACAAACTCCAGTATTGTTTTACAACTTAATGTGAAGGCAACTAAAGATTTACCTCCATTATGTAAACTATTACCCTTTGTGGGGAACTTTGGGAACAGACGCTGAAAGATGACATGGGAATTTAATAGAAATCTTCCCTGTCTTACCATAACTTTTAAATGATGTGTCTAATTAGACTGGCTACAATTAAAGATACCAGATACCACAGTTTTTCAAAAGGAATACTTTATCTATTAAATTGAACTAGCATTTTAGCTTTAGCCTAATTTATAAAATAAGGCAGTTTTTTTCATTTTTGAATCTAATCATATACAATACAATCAAATTATTGCAAAGTGAAGAAATGTTCATTTAGCAGCAAAAAAAAAAGTGACAAAAAGTCGTAACTGCAATTTTTACGGAACTTGGTCTGCAGTTTACGCAACAGTAAAAAATACATGGGCTTTAGAATAAAGCTGCTCTGGTGGTGGTTCCAATCTATCTGCTCAGTAGCTCTTCTGGTAAAAATTAAAATCGTAATATTGTATTTAGTCAACTTTATTATCCAAATGCTGTCAGCACACTCTCTCACATTCCACATGCTTTTTTCAATGTGACTTTTCCACTTCTCCTTCAAGATGTAGAGGGTCATCTCTCTTGCTTTGAATCTTAGTGACTTGCTTATAACCAACAGAATGTGGCAGCAATGATGCTATGTGATTCTTCAGACTAGGTCAGAAGGAGGGTTGGGTTCTGGCTATGTTCCTTGGAACACTTGCTTCCCAGAAATGCAGTCACCATTTTGTGTGAAGCCTGAATCTCATGAAGTCACAACTGGGGGTCTCCAAGTGACTACCCCACATACCCTAGCCTTCAATTCATCTCAGCCCAGCCATCAGACATTTGAGATGAGTTCTTAGATTAGCCCACAGCAATTCAAATAATTCCTGCTAGTGGGAAGCCAGCAGGCTTCCAGACATGGAACAGAGACAACCCCTCGTGTGTGCTGTCTGAATGCTGACCCAAAAAATTCATGAGCATAATATAATGGTTGTTGTTTTGTATCATTATATTTGGGTAATTGTGAGGTTTGAAGAATTAAGGAAGGTATAAAGATATCTAATTTATTGAACAGCTCATTGTCAACCCTCACAAAGGGTAAATTTTCTTCTTTTATTTTATCTTGATCTAAGGATCAAGAGCTCAGACAATTAAACTAGAACTGGTCATGTGTCAAAACTTGACAATGCCCTAAAAAGGACTGATAATAATGGTAAAATACACATCTTTGCATGAAGAATTGAACAATTTTTTAAATTCCATTTTAATAGCTAATATGCCTCTTATTTTAAAGTGATATAGTGTGGATGAAATAAAAATTCAATTTCAGATTATATTCAATTTTCCTATATAGTTTAGTTTCTTTTTCTTTAAGGAAAGACTTTGCTTTCTTTTGAATGTTAGCAGCCAGTAATAATGATGACTTTATTAGTTACACAGTTAGGGGAGTAAGTCTTGATTCATAGGAAGAGTCAACGCTAAACTGGGAGCCTGCAGTTTTCTCAGCATGATTTTTGTGTAGTAAACTCCTTGGGAAAACATGCTATTTCATTAAATCATTTCTCTTCTAGCCAGTGTAACTACTATTTTCCCACACAGCTTTCCCTAAAAACAATATCATTCTCTGACTTCCTATTGTGTCTACTACTAAATGTATAATGTTTTGAGTTTTGCCAAAAAAGCAAATTAGGTGGCACTAATTTTGTTCACAAAAGAGTTCTAGTTCTAGGACATACATGAATTACTCTTGCTGTAAAAGAAGAGATGACTGCCTGCAACTTTACTACTTTTATCCTAGAGGCACTATTAAGTTTGCCCACCCTGGAAGAATCTTACAGCAGATCTGAAATTATTAATGTTTTAAAAATACAAACGTTAGCATTGACACATGTTGGAAAAACTTTAATTTCCTAAAAATGGATAAGAGGAAATGACAAAAGACTAAAATGTATATAGAAATAGATAATGATTAATAAATATTCACTTCAATTTTACTGATCCACATCATCTGGGGATAAAATCCTGACCATAATAATAATTACTATCCTTATTATTATAGAGAATATTTCAAAGAACAGTGGTAACATGAATATCTTAAAATTCTTTCAAATGATTCAGAAAGATTACATAAGCTTTTTGGATATGATGTGACATCTAACTTTTCTTCTTAATTATGTCAGTTGTTATATGAATTCAATGACATCTTTTTCTTCCAGACTAGGTTTTGGGAGTATACTCTCAATAAATAGAGTATCCATTGGATAAGTGGAAAATTTAATTTTTCCTCAAAATTTAAAATAGGGCTGGGTGTCATGGTTCAAGCCTGTAATCCCAGGACTTTGGGAGGCTCAGAAGGGTGAATCACTTGAAGCCAAGAGTTCGGACCAACCTGGCCAACATAGTGAAACGCTGGCTCTACAAAAAACACAAAATATTAGCTGGGCATGGTCGTACATACCTGTAATCCCAGCTACTCAAGAGCCTGAGGCATAAGAATTGCTTCAACTCAGGAGGTAGAGGCTGCAGTGAACTGAGATCGAGTCACTGCACTTCAGCCTGGTTAACAGAGCAAAACTCTGTCTAAAAAAAAAAAAATTAATGATTCTCATTTAGTTCTCCTGTGTACACATCTAGAAGTTCATTTTAAAACAATTTAATTTAAAGGAAACATTTTATCAAACTAAAGCTCACTTGAAGAACTTGTATCTGATTCCTTAGAGTGGCTTCCTCCTTGTCTTTTCACATATCCAATAAACTTCATATATTTGTTTTCCCTGTGTATGTACAATATCTAGAGAGAGTAAAATCATTTCTGTCCAAGTGTATGGGTTTATGCTAACATATCTATTTGGATTATGTTTAAAAAAATCTTGTAAGTCTGAGTAGATAAGAAAAGAGAAAGATCTCATTTACTATAATTTTTTGGAGTGGCCAGCTAAGAAGTAAGTTGCATGCACATAAGAATTAACCACAGCTAAAAGTTTGTTTTGTAGCAGGAGATTTCATGACTATGGTGAAGATAACCCTCTTTGTTTGTTGGTTTAATTACTTATTTTACTGCCTTAAACAGCTAAAAAAAAGAGTAAAATAAGTAAGAAAAAATTAAAAAGTATAAATTAAATAAATAGTAAACTAAAAAATTGAGAAAAACAGTGAAAACAAGCTATTTATTTTAAAAGACTAATAACATTGTTAAATCACTAGAAATGCTAGTAAAAAAAAATGCAGAGAAAAAACATGTTTACCAGCACCAAGATTGAGTGTGGGAAAATTACCATAGTTTCTATAGACATCAAGTAATATATTTTTAACATTATGTGCAACTTTATGCCAATCAATTCAACATCTTTGATGACTTGGAGAAATTTCTTGAAAGGCAGAAGTTAACTATAAAGGTTCAAAATAATCAGTAAATGGTATTACCTGTATATCAATTAAAAACATTGATTTCATAATTTAAAACAGTTCCACAAACAAGATATGTACTATATTGCTTCTATTCTACACTGTACTGGAGATGATAGTTAGTGCAATAAAGCACATAAAAAAATAAAAGATATACACTATGGAAAGACAATAGAAAATCTGTCTTATTCACAGATCACATGATTGACTATAAAATCTCAGGACTCTACTCAAAAACACTCTCTATAACTAAGACATGAAATTAGGAAGGTACAGTGTACAAAATCACAGTATATTTTTTTATACTAGCATAAAAAATTAAAATACAGTATTCAGGGGAAAAGTGGAACTTACAGTAACATCAAAATTGAAATGAATTTATCAGAAAGCTTGTGAGCCCCAAACTAAAATCATGAACAATTGCAAAGACAAATTAAATAACATAAATGAATGAGAAGTTATACTATATTCACGGATTGAAAAATTAAATTGTAAATATATAATTTTTCTGTAAATAGCTCAATAGTATCAATTCAACCTCAATTAAAATATCAACAGTCATTTTTATGGACAAGCTGATTCTAAAATTTATGTGGCTGTGAAAAAGACCTAGATAGATAAAAATGTCTTACAAAACTAAGATGTAAAATATTATTTTCACTCAGTATCTGATTTCAAAACTTAAATAAAGCAACAATATTCAAGACAGTATGATAGTGGCATGAGGAAATATAAATATGTCAATGGAAGAGAACATAGAGTCCTTAAATTGACCTACACATATGATATAAATAGATTTTGACAAAATCCCCAAGGCAATTCAGTGTAGTAAAGATACTCTTTTCAGGTTGTGTTGCTGGAGCACTTGCATAAATTCAGGAGCTATATTAAACTTGACCCTGATCTCATACCATAAAAGTAAAATAATTTAAAATCATTCATAAGCCCAAATATAAAAGCTAAAACTGTGAAGCTTCTAAAAGAAAACATAGTAGAGTATGTACTTCATAGTAAAGTTTTCCTAGACAACTGAAATGTCTGAAAAAACACTAACCACAAAACATAATAAATTGAACTCCATTAATATTGTAAACTTCTGCTCATCAAAAGTCACCATTAAGCAGATAAAAAAAAATAGAAGCCACAGACTGAGAGAACAATTTTGCAAACTCAAATCTGTACTTCTTTTATTCAACATATATGAATAATTCCAGCAAAGCATTTAAAAAATTTTAAGCAAACTGGGTCAAAAAAATTGAGAAAATACAAAGAAAGACATAAATTGGAAATAAATATATCAAAAAGTGCTCTGTATCTTTAGTCATCAGTGAAATTACATTAAACATACACTGACCTACCACTTCTCTCACCTACTTGAATAGTTCAAATTAAATGTCAACATCAATATTTGAAAGGATATGGAGCAATTAGAACATACCTACATTGCTGGGGCTGTATAAAATTATACAATGTCTTTGAAAATTGTGTTTTTAAAAATTAAGCTAAACATATGTTTACCATATGACCCCACAATTCCACTTGTTAGGCTATTCCCCCAAATAAAACATATATAAGGTTAAATAATTACAGATAAAATATTCAGTAGCTTTATTACTAATTGCCAAAAAGCCAAATGTCAATCAACAGAAGAATGGGTTTTTAAATTTCTGTTATGTTCAGAGTGGAATATTACTTAGGAAAAAAAATGAATTGCTGACTCATGCAACAACAGGCATGAACCTCAATGCAATGTTAGCATTATCTTAAGCATTATTGTATATCGCAAAAGTAACGTATATTAGTATAGTCAAAAGTGCGATTGTGTGTGGAGATAGAGATTAACCTGAAGACACAAAAAGAAATTTTCTGAGTTGATAGAAATATTCTACATTGTAACACTTGCCAAATTTCATCAAAGGGTACACAAGATATGAATGTATCACTTTACGTAAATCTTACCTCAAAATGAAAAATGTCCAAGAAGTTTAAATGTTGGTGAGGATAAAGAATAGCTATACTTTTTATTCATTGTTGACAGAAGTGTAAAATGGAATAACCTCTTTGAGACACCTGTTGTCAGTATCTATTAAAACCGAACATACATATATCCTGACAACTACCATCTCTATGCCTAGTTATTTATCCAAGAAATATAAATGTATATTTCCTGAGGGAGATATTAAAAATGCTCAGACTGCATTATTTATAATTGCCATAAACAGAAAACAAGCCAAATTTCCACCAAGATGAGCGGATAAAACAGCTTCTTAAGAGTGGCAATATTGACTTTTGGATCAAATAATTATTTTAGTGGGAATTAGCTTGTGCATTATAGGATGTTTGAGAGCATCCATGGCCTCTATACACTAAATGTTGCTAGCAATCTCACAGTTACAACAATAAAAAATATCTCCAGTCACTGACAGATGTACAATCAGGGCACAAAAACTACCTCTAGTTGAGACCCACTGGGATAGATTAGCATAGTATATTAATTTTATGGTATACTACTCAGCAATAAAAATTAATGTACTATTAATCAACACAACACAATAAATCTAAAACAAGGTAGTGTGTTGATAAATGTTTAACAATGTGTTCTCTGAGGTGAAAATGAGGGGGTAGATGATATGGAGCACATCCATGGTTTCTACAACTATTTCAAAGTCTAGGTTTTAGATGGTAAAAGATTTATATTTTTCAGAAAAAATTCTAATATTTATGCTATCCCAACGTATCTGGAAAGGTAGTATGCCTTTATTAATGAGTTTATAGATGACATTTCACAATTTATTGAAGATATTGTATAAAAGTTTGTGAATCTATAAATTTTGAAGTCTTCTAATGCTGAGATTCTATAATATTTATAATATTGACACTTGTCCTCAGAATCTATTGCTTGTTTGTGGTTTTTGAAATGAAATGGACCTAAATTTTTAGTGATTTATATTTTTAAATAAATGTTCCTTTTACATTTATTTGTAAATTCAAATGTGTCTTTTTATCAGTCACTAGCTAAGAAGAAATTCCTTTATATTTTCAAAATGAAATGTATTTACATACATATATGTGTGTGAAAGATCCCTTTTATGTACACAAATAAGTAAAGGTCAGAGGAAAAAGGTCCTGCTTAGAAGTTAAAGATGACATTGGGACCACTGACTTTTTTTTTTAATTGAGCCAGTATTGCTGAATTGCTGATAATAATAAATGTGACACTGGATTCTATCTAAAGATGCACTCACAGTAGTAATTAAGAGGGGGTCAAGAAAAGAAACTTGGCTTTTGATTCTAAAAGAAAACATTTAACTCAACTTGTAGATCAAATTGAAGGACCAACCAATTATACCATTACAAATTCTGTAACACGGTTATAATACTTAGATTTCAAGTAAATAGCCCAAGTGAATTTTCGAAATTTAACTTTTTATCTTCATCCCCCTTTCACTACTTTTTTTTCTCTGTAGACACAAGATGAAGGCTGATTACAAACCACACTTGATCACTAGCAAATTAGCATCTTTTTCAGTTTTGAAAGATTCCTGGATTAAGTCCTCAATATCTCACATATTAATACAGCCACTAAAGCTACCAACATTTCTTTGCAAAGCAAGGAGTACTTTGCTATATCACTCCAAATCAATGTCATTCAGTAATTTGGGGGAAACATTATCTGAAAACCTCATCCACTTCAATCACAACATGTACAAGTTCTTAGAAAGCAAAGGAGCATAAACACTGGCTTCATTCCTCCTCATGTTAGTTTAAAAATGTAAACTAGATTATTATAGGCAGAGGATCCAAGACAGCCAAATAGGAACAACTCCGGAGTGCAGTTCCAGAAAGAACAATGCACAGGGTGAGTGTTCACCACATTTCCAAACAAGTTTTCACTGCCCACAGACCAGGAGATTCCTGGGCCGAAAAGTGCCATGAGTTTCCAGCATGGCTGCTTCAGCTGGTGCCATAGGTTGGCGCACAGAAACTCACACAAACCTGGGTGGCCATTTCAACTGGCTCCTGGAACCCCTGGGAGACAGAGTCGTCCATTCAACTGAAAGGGAGCAGGCTGAGACAGGGAGCCAGATGATCTGGCTCGGCGGGTACCACCCCCACAACACAAGCTATCTGAAACGCTCTGGATTGAGAGTTTCGCAGCAAGCACAACTGGACCCAGGATGGTTCAGCTCGGTAGGGGAAAGGGTGTCCACCACTACTGAGGCAGTCTGCCAATACCAAGGCAGGTCTAACTGCCTCAAGGAAGTTCCCAGAGCAGCTGGGCAGAGCCCGCAGCAGCTCAGCAATGCCTCTGCTGGCAGACTGTGACTCGACTATCTCCCTGTGGGGCAGGGTATCTATGAAAAAAGGCAGTATCACATCAGGAACTTATACATAAAGCCTGACCTTCCTTGGACTGAGCACCTGGAAAAAGAGGCGGTTATGAGTTCCATGGCAGCAGACATAAACGTACCTGCCCAGCAGCTATGCATGGAAAAATGGAGCTCCCAGCACAGCACTTGAGCTCCCATAAGGGACAGACTGTCTCCTCAAGCAGCTCCCCAACCCCCATATACCCAAAGAGATGTCTCATAAAGGAGAGCTGAGGCCGTCATCTGGCGGGTACCCTTCTGGGACAAAGAAAACAGAAGAAGAAACTGGCAGCAATCCTTAGTGTTCTGCAGCTGCCACAGGTGATCACCAGGCAAGCAGGGTCTGGAGTAGACCACCAGCAGTCCTACAGCAGAGGAGCCTGACTCTTAGAAGGAAAGCTAAGAAACAGAAAGAAATAGTTTCAAAATCAACAAAAAGGACGTCCACTCAGAGAGTCCATCTGAAAGTCACCAACTACAAAGACCACAAGTAGGTAAAGCCACAAAAATGGGAAGAAACCAATGCAAAAAGGATGAAAACACCAAAAACCAGAATGCTTCTCCTCCTCCAAGGGATCACAACTCCACACCAGCTAGGGAACAAAGTTGCATGGAGAATGAATCTGAGGAATTGACAGAAGCAGGCTCAGAAGCTGGGTGATAACAAACTTCTCTGAAATAAAAGAACATGTGCTGACCCAATGCAAAGAAATAAAGAATGTTGAAAAAAGGTTAGATGAAATGCTAAATAGGATAAACAACTTAGAGAAGAATATAAATGACTTGATGGAGCTGAAAAACACAACACAAGAACTTCGTGAAGCATACACCAGTTTCAATAGCCGAATTGACCAAACAGAAGAAAGGATATCAGAGATCGAAGATCAACTCAATGTAATAAAATGAGAAGGCAAGAATAGAGAAAAAAGAGTGAAAAGAAATGAACAAAACCTCCAGGAAATATGGCATTATGTGAAAAGACCTAATCTACATTTGATAGGTGTACCTGAATGTGATGGAGAAAATAAATCCAAGCTGGAAAACACTCTTCAGGATATTATCCAGGAGAACTTCCCCAAACTTGCAAGGCAGGCCAATATTCAAGTCCAGGAAATATAGAGAACACCACAAAGATATTCCTCAAGAAGAGCAACCACAAGGCACATAATCATCAGATTCACCAGGGTTGAAATGAAGGAAAAAATGCTAAGTGCAGCCAGAGAGAAAGGTTGAATTGCCACAAAGGGAAGCCCATCAGACTCACATCAGATCTCTCAGCAGACACCCTACAAGCCAGAAGAGAGTGGGGCCATATTCAACATCCTTAAGGAAAACAACTTTCAACTCAGAATTTCATTTACAGCCACACTATGCTTCATAAGGGAAGGAGAAATAAAATCCTTTATGGACAAGCAAATGCTGAGAGATTTTGTCACCACCAGGCCTGCCTTACAAGAGCTTCTGAAAGAAGCACTAAACAAGGAAAGGAACAACCAGTACCAGCCACTGCAAAAATGTTC
>CAUYLG010024715.1:0-14079 GCA_963573385.1 Cacajao melanocephalus
GAAGAAGAAAAGAAAAGATACTACAGACACTAACAAGAGGGGCCTCAGCCGCTCAAGAGTGGTTCAACTGAGACTTGAAAAATCTTTCCTGAGAAAGAGCTAACCCTGGCCTGATTTTTTGCGAAAGGGAGGTTGTGGGAAGAGCATTCTGGAAGGGGGGGTTGGTATTTGGAAAGGTATGCCGAGGGCCCCAGAATAGGGGTAGTAAGACGGAAAGTTTACAGCCTCTCCCTGCTTATCTCAAGGAGGAGCCTCATGGCTCAGAGGATGGGTCCTAGCAGGCACTTTGGCCCTCTGGGAGAAGCCCCTGGTGTCCAGGAATCCCAAGACAGGCAAGGCTTTAAATCCCAGTTCTGGCAGGGCGCTGTGACTCACGCCTATGATCCCAGTACTTTGGGAGGCAGACGTGGGTGGATCAGTTGAGCTCAGGAGGTCGAGACCATCTGGGCAACATGGTGAAACCCTGTCTCTACCAAAAATATAAAAAGTTAGCTGGGTGTGGTGGTGGGTGCCTGTGGTCCCAGCTACTCGGGAGGTGGAGGTGGGAGGATTGCTTGAGCTCAGGAGGCAGGGGGTGCAGTCAGCTGAGATTGCACCACTGCACTCCATCCTGGGTGACAGAGTGAGACCCCATCTCAAAAAAAAAAAAAAAAAAAAAAAATCCCAGTTCTATCTGCCACCTGTGCAGTCTTAGGCATGATGCCTCACCTTTCACTTTTCTGAGCCTCACTTTTCTCATCAGTAAAATGGGAATGAGGTTCTACAAGTGTGATACTTAGTAGTTGTGTCGTCTGAGGCAAGCGACCTGACCTCTCTGAGCCTCAATTGCCTTATTTGTAAATCCAGTTAATAAAACATATATATATATATATATATATATATATATATATATATATATATGCCTTCCATGGTTGTTATGTGGATTTAACAACAAAAATAAAAATGCATGAAGAGGGCTGAGAAATTGTAGCTATTCACATCATCAAAGAACCGAGGTGAGACTTTAGGGCTAAGAGGGAAAAGGATAGGTTTGGGGATTGATTCAGCACTGAATTGAGTTGTGAGTTTAATAATAATTATTATTATTGAGAATGCATTGTTTAACATGTGTAAAGCACTATCTTAAGTCTTTAAAATCTAATGGGTGTTTTATGCCTAATTTTACCAGACAGGAAACTGAGGCTTATTAAGTAAAGTCACCTGCCCCAGCTACAGCTACAAAGTGGAAGAGTTAGGATTTGAACCCAAGACTCTCTGACTCCTGAAGGGGCATGTCGGGATTGTGCCGCAGCCTTTGGGCAAGTCCAGAATCCCCAGCTGGATTGGACACAGTGCCTGGGGAAAGCCCTGGCTGCCTCTGAATTTGGGAGAAGGGCATGGTCTGGGTTACTGTCCTGCATAAAACCTTCATGACACCAGAATAAAGCCGAGTGATTTTTCATGATCTCATTAGAGGATCTCATTATGTGCCTCCTCCTCAGCTCTCTCTATTTCCTCCCTTCTCAGCTCCAGTCACTGGGAATGACTTTCAGGTCGTTCAGTAGGCCAAGTTGGGCCAGGCATGGTGGCTCACGCCTGCAACCCCAGCACTTTGGGAGGCCGAGGAGGGTAAATCACTTGAGGGCAGGAGTTCAGAGACCAGCCTGGCTAACATGGCAAAACCCCATCTCTACTAAAAATACAAAAATTAGCTGGGCATGGTGTTGCACGCCTGTAATCCCAGCTACTCGGGAGGCTGAGGCAGGAGAGAGGCCAAGGCAGGCGGAACACTTGAGGCCAAGAGGGCCAGGAGTTTCAGACCAGCCTGACCAACGTGGCAAAACACTGTCTCTAATACAAATACAAAAATTAGCTGGACATGGGGACACATGCCTGTAGTCCCAGGTACTCGGGAGGCTGAGGCACGGGAATCACTTGAACCTAGGAGGCGGAGGTTGCAGTGAGTCAAGATTGTGCCACTGGACTCCAGCCTGGGCAACAGAGATAGACTCTGTCTCAAAAAAAAAAAAAAAAAAAAAAAGGCTGGGTGGCTCACCCCTGTAATCCCAAAACTTTGGGAGGCCAAGATGGGTGGATCACTTGAGGTCAGCAGTTCGAGACCAGCCTGGCCAACATGGTGAAACCCCACCTCTACTAAACTACAGAATTAGCTGGGTGTGGTGGCACACGCCTGTGATCCCAGCTACTTGGGAGGCTAAGGCAGGAGAATCTCTTGAACCCAAGAAGCGGCGGTTGCAGCTGCCTGGGTGACAGAGCAAAACTCCAACTCAAAAAATAAAAATAAAAAAGGCCGCCGGATTTGGTGGCTCACGCCTGTAATCCCAGCACTTTGGGAGGCTAAGGCAGGTGGATCACAAGGTCGGGAGTTAGATACCAGCCTGGCCAATATGGTGAAACCCCATCGCTACTAAAAGTACAAAAACTAGCCGGGCATGGTAGCAGGTGCCTGTAGTCCCAGCTACTTGGGAGGCTGAGGCAGGAGAATTGCTTGAACCCGGCAGGTGAAGGTTGCAGTGAGCCAAGATTGAGTCACTGCACTCCAGCCTGGGTGACAGAATGAGACACTGTCTCAAAAAAAATTTTTTTTAAATAAATAAAAAAGGCCAGACCCAGTGGCTCATGCCTGTAATCCCTGCACTTTGGGAGGCCAAGATGGGCAGATCACCTGAGGTCAGGAGTTTGAGACCAGCCTGGTCAATATGGCGAAACCCTGAGTCTACTGAAAATACAAAAAATTAGCCAGGCCTGGTGGCGGGTGACTGTAATCTCAGATCTCAGCTACTCCGGAGGCTGAGGCTGGAGAATTGCTTGAATCCGGGAGGTGGAGGCTGCAGTGAGCCAAGATTGTGTCACTGCACTCCAGACTGGACAACAGAGTGAGACTTAGTCTCAAAAAAAAAAAAAAAAAAAAAAGAAAAGAAAAAGAAAGGCCACACATTCCTGGCTCCAGGCCCCAGCCAGTGCTGTTACTACTACTAAAATTCCATCGTGCCCTTTGTCCTGGTTAATGCCGCTCCTCCTTCAGTTCACAGCTCAGCTACCCCCTTCTTCAGGAAGCCCTCCCTGACAACGACCCAGGTTTAGGGAGTCAGTCCCCAACCACCCCACCCCTACTAAAGTACTTAACTCTGAACCAGGCACCAAAAGCAGCACTTTCCCTGTACCATCTGGCTCACTACTCACCACATCTCTCTGGAGGTGGGTCTTATCCTTGGTGAAACATCAGAAGCTTCAACACACATTTTTTTTGCCCTGACCCATTCCTCAGAAATTCTGATTTAGGGCTGGGCGTGGTGGCTTACCCCTGGAATCTCAGCACTTTGGGAGGCTGAGGCAGGTGGATCACCTGAGGTTGGGATTTTGAGACCAGCCTGATCAACGTGGAGAAACCCCGTCTCTACTAAAAATGCAAAATTAGCCGGGCATGATGGTGCATGCCTATAATCCCAGCTACTCAGGAGGCTGAGGTAGGAGAACTGCTCGAACCCGGGAGGCGGAGGTTGTGGTGAGCTGAGATCGCGCCATTGCACTCCAGCATGGGCAACAAGAGCGAGACTCGTCTAAAAAAAAAAAAAAGAAATGAAATTCTGATTTAATGGGTCTGGAATGCAGCCAGGGCACAGGGATTTTTGTAAAGCTCCTCAGGTGGCTTTCATAGGCACACAGCCAAGGTGGAGACCTACTGACCTCTGAGATAGGATCAGGACTTTTTTTGTTTGGTTTTGTTTTGTTTTTTGAGAGGGAGTCTTGCTCTTGTTGCCCAGGCTGAAGTGCAATGGTGTGATCTCGGCTCACTGCAACCTCTACCTCTCGTGTTCAAGTGATTCTCCTGCCTTAGCCTCCCAAGTAGCTAGGATTACAGGCATCTGCCACCATGCCTGGCTAATTTTTGTATTTTTAGTAGACACGGGGTTTCACCATGTTAGTCAGGCTGTTCTCGAACTCCGCAATCTGCCTGCCTCGGCCTCCCAAAGTGCTGGGATTACAGGCATGAGCCACCTCGCCTGGCCTTTTTTTTCCTCCTATCCAGGGACACTGAGGCCCAAGAGGGTAGGTGAGTGGCCTATCATCATGCAAGCAGAGAATAACAAAGCAAGGTCTTGAACCCAAATAGTCTGGCTTCAAAGTTTCATGAGGAAAAAAAAAAATCAGTTGGCCTCAGTTAATTTCCCCAGCCACGGGGAAACTGTAGAGCTTAGAGCCAGCTCTGTTCTGAGACAAACACCGAAGGCCCCTGGGGCATGGGATATTTTTAACCTAGAAGCTGTTGATTCTTGCAAACATTCTGCAATGCCTTGGTCGCTGAGCAGATTGTTTAGGCGCCTGTGGGCCCTTTTCCTGCTGAGATAGCCCTTGTAGTGGGGCTTTTCCATCCCCTGGAGCCAGTGGGTGGAAGGGTCGGGGGGTTGGCCTCATGGCGGGTAGGGTAGGTGGCTAATGTATCCAAGGATATTCCCACACATGGTGGAGGAGGAGAAGGTGAGTTTTGGATGAGTCCAGATTCCCCCTCCCTCCGAGACATTTTGTCTCACACACCTCAACCCCTTCCCCTTGCTCTCTGCCTGGAAAACAGCTGGAAGACAAACCTAGGTTGAAGCTGGATTGTACAGTCAGGGGTGCAGGAGAATGGGGGCATGCTCACCCTCCCACTTCTTCCCCTCCCTGACCCGTGACAGCCCCGTGAAAGCTACAGAACACGGACGGGCACAGTGGCTCACGCCTGTAATCCCAGCACTTTGGGAGGCAAAGCTGGTGGATCACAATGTCAGGAGTTTGAGACCAGCCTGACCAACATGGTGAAACCCTGTCTCTACTAAAAATATAAAAATTAGCAGGGCATGGTGGCGTGCGCCTGTAATCCCAGCTACTCAGGAAGCTGAGACAGGAGAATCACTTGAACCCGGGAGGTGGAGGTTGTGGGGAGCTGAGATCGCACCACTGCACTCCAGCCTGGGCAACAGAAAGAGACTCCATCTCAAAAAAAAAAAAGCTGCAGAACACTTATAAATATATACATCAAATATTCTCAAGATGTCCTCATATGTGGCTTTTTGGGCAAATACATTGGTATAGTCTTAGGGGTGCCAATTTGGGGATATCCCTTAAAATGTAAAATAAGCATGGCCTTTGAGGAGGCAATTCTACCTAATTTCCCACAGGCCCAGATCACCTGAGGTCAGGAGTTCGAGAACAACCTGACCACCATGGCAAAACCCCATCTCTACTAAAAGTACAAAATTAACCAGGTATGGTGGCTCACACCTGTAATCCAAACACTTTGGGAGGCCGAGGTGGGTAGATCAGAGGTTAGGAGTTTGAGACCAAGCTGACCAATATGGTGAAACTCTGTCTCTACTAAAAATACAAAAATTAGCCAGGCGTGGTGGCGCGTGCCTGTGATTCCAGCTACTCAGAAGGCTGAGGCAGGAGAACTGCTTGAACCCAAGAGGTGGAGGTTGCAGTGAGCCAAGATCGCGCCACTGCACTCCAGCCTGGGGGACAGAGCGAGACTCCATCTCAAAAAGGAAAAAATTTTTTAAAAATACAAAATTAGCCAGATGTGGTGGTAGGTACCTGTAATCTCAGCTACTTGGGAGGCTGAGGCAGGAGACTCACTTGAACCCATGCATGACATTGCACTCCAGCCTGGGTAACAAGCGTGAGACTCCTTAAAATTGTTCCAAGTTCTCCCTTAAACAAAACAAAACAAAACAAAAGAGTGAAACTCTGTCTCAAAAAAAAAATTAATTTCCCCCAGGCCTACATGGTGGGTCACGCCTATAGTGTCAGCACTTTGGGAGGCTGAGGTGGGCAGATAGCTTGAGCCTAGGAGTTCAAGACCAGCCTGGCCAACATGGTGAAACCCCATCTCTACAAAAAATAGAAAAATTAACCGGGCGTGTTGGCATGTGTCTGTAATCCCAGCTACTCAGGAGGCTGAGATAGTAGAATCGTTTGAGCCTGGGAGGTTGAGGCTGTTATGAACTGAGATAACACCACTACCCTCCAGTCTTGGTAACAGAGCAAGACCCCGTCTCAGGAAGAAAAGAAAAGAAGAAGAGAGAGAGAGAGAGAAAGAGAGAGAAAGAGAGAGACAGAGAGAAAGGGAAAGAGAAAGGGAGAGAAAGAAGGTCAGGCTCTGTGGCTCACACCTGTAATCCTAGCTCTTAGGGAGGCAGAGGCAGGAGGATAGCTTGAGCCCAGGAGTTCGAGACCTGCCTGGGCAATATAGCAAGACCCCATTCTCCACAAAAAGGAAAAAAACAAAAAAGACCAAAAAAAAATAAGCATAACTCCCCTCAAGGAGAGAAAGAGACAAGGAAGGAGGGAGGGAAGGAAGGGAGGGAAGGAAGGGAGGGAGGAAGGGAAGGAGGGAAAGAGATTTCCCTCACCAAATACCCCAAGAGTAAGCAAAGATGATGTAGCGTCAAGCGTATTCATTATAGCATTGCTTATGGGAAAAACTGGAAACAACTCACATGCGCATTAATGGGGGATTCGTAACCTTGCTACGTCACATTCATATGGGAAAGAGGGGAGTTAGGTGCTGGCATGGCAATTGTGTCCGCAATGTATTGTTTAACAGAAAGAAAAAGGAAGTAATAGAACTGTATGTAGAGCATAATCCAATTTTTTAATAATCGTGTTGACCTATGAGTAGAACATTCTGGAGGAATAATCTCACTTACCTGTGGCTATCCCCTTAGAGTCGAGGTGAGATTATTGTGGGAGTGTTTGACTGTCACTGTTTCATGTGTATATTTGAATTTTATATACAAACATGCAGTAATTTTTGTATCCAGAAAAAAGAATTTAGGTTGCAAAAGAAAAAACAGTAATATGTAAAAATCACATGGAACCCTCCCTCCCCTCTTTGTCATGCAAAATAAAGCAAAAAAAAAATGGATCCTCTTTAATATGGTAAATTTTATGTTATGTAAATTTTGCCTCAAATTTTTTGTTTGCTTTTTCATTGTGGAGGGTTTGAGACAGTGCTGGAAATAGATGTTGGAAATAGATGCTCAGTGCCTCAAAGAAAATTAACACAGAGACAAATGATCTTTCAGCAATGCAATTTTTACTTCCTGGACTGCAGGAAGGGTACTCTCACTAGCCATCTTGCCACAAGAGTACAAAGAATAAAGGAGCACACACAAATTTATCTCTTATGCATTTGGGGTCGTCCTTACCGCTGTATCTGATCTTTGTTGGCCGGAGCCAGACCTCACAATCTAAACTAAAACCCGATTGGCTAACAACTTAAAACTTTTCTAAAGAGGTAAAAACATTGGAGAGCTGGAACACGCCTGTGAGCACGTCCAGCACAGGTATCTTGGTTAAAGTAAAAGGACATAGAATGTACTACATGCCTGTAAGCATGGCATGTCTAACAGCTACATAGGATGGGGCTTAACACAGAGTTATTAGCACACTTATTTTTTAACAAGAAAGGAAATTTTAAAAAGGAACTTTTCTACTTCCCACAGACAGAGTCTCACTCTGTCGCCCAGGCTAGAGTGCAGTGGCACCATCTTGGCTCACTGCAACCTCGACCTCCTAGGCTCAAGCAACCCTGGTGCCTCTGCCTTCTGAGTAGCTATGATTACAGGCACTTACGTAGGATGCCTAGCTAATTTTTAAATTTTTCCAGGCACGATGGCTCATACCTGTAATCTCAGCACTTTGGGAGGCCAAGGCAGGTGGATGGCTTGAGCCCAGGAGTTTCAGACTAGCTTGAGCAATATGTAAAACCCCTTTCTCTACAAAATAAATAAATAAATAAATAAATAAAATTAGTCAAGTGTGGTGCCACGTGCCTGTAGTTCCATCTACTCAGGAGGCTGAGGTGGGAGGATCACTTGAGCCTGGGACGTGGAGGTTACAGTGAGCAGAGATTGCACCACTGCACTCCAGCTGGGGTGACAGAGCAAGACCCTGATGTCTCCAAAAACAATGACAACAACAACAATAAAGTGTCTCATTTTTTTTTTTTTGTCTCACCAGGTGTGGTGACTCATGCCTATAATCCCAGCACTTTGGGAGGCCAAGGCAGTCGGATCTCCTGAGGTAGGAGTTTGAGACCAGCCTGACCAACATGGAGAAACCCTGTCTCTACTAAAAATACAAAATTAGCTGGGTGTGGTGGTGGGCTCCTGTAATCCCAGCTACTCTGGAGGCTGAGGCAGTAGAATCGCTTGAACCTGGGAGGTGGAGGTTGCGGTGAGCTGAGATGGAAGCCATTGCACTCCAGCCTGGGCAACAAGAGTGAAACGCCGTTCCCCCACCACCGCAAAAAAAGACAGGGGTCTCACAGTGTTGCCCAGGCTGGTCTTGAACTCCTGGGCTCAAGAGATCCTCCTGCCTTGGCCTCCCAAAGTGCTGAGATTACAGGTGTGAGCCATCATTCTCAGCCAATAACTCATCTCTAATAAAAAATATATAGTAAACAGTAAGTCAAGCTCTCCTCTAGAGTGTAATGGTGCTAATGAGACAGTGCTACAGTTCTCTTCTGTTCAAGCTGTGGACCTTGGACCAGCACCTGGGAACTTGTAGAAATGCAGAATCTTAGGCTCCATCCCAGACCTCCTGGATCAGAATCTCTATGAATGGGGATTCGATCTGTGTCTTAAGAAATTCTCAAGCTTATTTTCATGCATGTCAAAATTTAAGAAATCGTTGTAGTTTGATCTTGAAAGGACATGCACTATTTTTTTCACGTTATTTTTAAGTTTTTGATTTTTTTTCTTTTTTTTGAGATGGAGTCTCGCTCTGTCACTGAGGCTGGAGTGCAATGGCATGGTCTGGGCTCATGGCAACCTCCACCTCTGGGTTCATTCAAGCAATTCTCCTGCCTCAACCTCCCAAGTAGCTGGGATTACAGGCGCCCGCCACCACACCTGGCTAATTTTTTTTGTATTTTTAGTAGAGAAGAGGTTTCACCGTGTTGGCTAGGCTTGTCTTGAACTCCTGACCTCATGACCCCCCCGCCTTGACCTTCCAAAGTGCTGGGATTACAGGCATGAGCCACCATGCCCAGCCATTTTTTTTTTTTTCTTTTGAGATGGAGTCTCACTTACCTTCAAGTCTTCACTTGCATTCTCATCCCTACCCTGGTCCTTTAACTGTCAGTGCATTGCAAATTCCTCTCCAAAGTTTTGTTTTGTTTTTTGCTTTTTTTTTTGTTTGCTGGAGACAGCATCATGGCTCACTGCAGCCTCTACCTCTCTAGCTCAAGCAATCCTCCCACCTCGGCCTCCCAAGTAGCTGGGACTACAGACACTTGCCACCATGCCTGGCTAATTTTTGAATTTTTTGTAGAGACTGGGTTTCATCATGTTGTCCAGGCTGATCTGAAATTCCTGGGCTCAAGTGATCCGCCCACCTCAACCTTTCAGAGTGCTGGGACTGCAGGCGTGAGACATGGTGCCCAGCCTCCAAAGTGACTTTGCAAACATATGCCTCCAAGAGTGAAAGCAAAGTATGAGTTCCTGTTCCCAGGCTGGGCACGGTGGCTCACACCTATAATCCCAGCACTTTGGGAGGCCGAGGCCAGCCGATCACGAGGTCAGGAGATTGAGACCACCCTGGCTAACATGGTGAATCCCCATCTCTACTAAAAATACAAAAAAAAAAAAAAAAAAAAATAGCCAGCATGGTGGCATGCGCCTGTAGTCCTAGCTACTCAGGAGGCTGAGGCAGGAGAATCGCTTGAACCTGGGAGGCAGAGGTTGCAGTGAGCTGAGATCGTGCCACTGCACTCCAGCCTGGGCAACAGAGCGATACTACACAGAAAGAAAGAGAAAAAGAGAGAGAGGGGGGTGGGGGGGAAGAAAAGAAAAGAAAAAGAAGGCAGTGGATTGAGAACCCAGCTCTGAGGATTGCTTCAGCCTAGGAGTTCGAGGCTGCACTGAGCTTTGATTGCACCATTACACTCCAGCTGTGTAGTGCATGTGAGTGGAGTGACAGATTGAGACCCCATATCTAAAGAAAAAAAAAAGGGGGGAACTCAGCTCTATTGAATTCCAATCTGATGCTAGGTAAATGGAGAGAATTATGATGTTTAGACTCCCAGGGCATCATCTGACGTCCTGATCAATATAAAATTTGCCATGGGTGGGAGTACTCATCTTTTATTTCCTCCACACTTGAACTAACACCCAGATGGGCCATCTCAGCAACCAACTGAGACTGAAAAATGACTGCAGTGTATTTTCAGACTTAGTTAAGGCTTCTTGATATTTCAGCTTCCAGGCAGCACACACCAGTTCCTCTTGCAGTTCCCATCGTCAGCTTGGGGTCTCCAGGATGCCTCTTTGAGTTGTTCTCACTAAGTCCCTCTTTCCATCACTTTTGCTCAGTTCTGACACATTGGTCCTTGGAAACCTACCCTGGGTTCCAGAGAAGTGACGTTAATTTGTCTTACTCAGGGATGATATGATTCCCTTCCCTTCTCTTCTCCCTTCCCTTCCCTTTTCTTTTCTCTTTTCTTCAGACTGAGTCTCTGCCACCCAGGCTGGAGTGCATTGGCACAATCTCGGCTCACTGCAACCTCTGCCTCCTAGGTTCAAGTGATTCTTGTGCCTCAGCCTCCCGAGTAGCTGGGATTACAGATGTGCGCCACCGTGCCCAGCTACGTTTTGTATTTTTTTTTAAAGTTCCAAATTAATAGCTCTTTTATTGCATCATTTAAATATCACAAGTAGGTCTTAGCTATGATAGGCATCTTGTTTCTGTAGCTGGACAACTCTAAGGTCTTACTCATCAGCCTGCTGAACAGTTCCTTTTTCAGAGACATAGATCCCATCCAAAAATTTCCGGATATCCTTGTTTTTAACTGTTGTAGCTTGCTGAATCAAAGCCGCCGAATTTGAAACAAGCTCAATGTCATTGCCTTCAAGGATGAATTCATCCTTCTGGGCTTGAGATGCTGAACAAGCAACACCTGGTCTCATTCAAACCCTGCGGATGTATTTTTCACCCAAGAAATTTCGGATTTCAACAAGAGACCCATTCTCCTGGATAACAACGTTGATGGGGAAGTGAGCATACACAGACCTCATCTTGTAACGGAAGCCCAGCGTAACACCCTTGATCATGTTCTGTCCATGACTACAGATAGTCCAAACGGTAGCCAGTTCCTTTCTGTTACCCCACCATGTGTCAACCCGGAGCCTCTTTTTTTTCTTTCCAAGAAGACTGAGTTCTACATTGATGTGACTGAAGTCCCTCCGCAGGGTTCCTCTGGGACCCTTCATGATAACTGGGCGTCCCTTCAGAGTCATGTCGACATTTTCTGGAATGCCGACAGTCTGATTGCTGAGAATGGTCTTCATTCTCGCAGTAAACGCAGCACGTTTTGTATTTTTAGTAGAGACAGGGTTTCTTTCTTCTTTTCTTTTCCGGGTTAATTTGCTTTATTTTTCTTGTATAAAAACCCTATGTTTAGGATATCTCTGTAATTTTATGAGTTAAACAAACAAACAAACAAACAAAAAACCTATGTTGTAGCCACAGCTGGAGCCTGGGTTCTCTGCACTGAGACTCTCGTGTGGGTCTTAAGGAGGTGGTCAGTGAATTCCTGATAGGGAAACTTGGTGAATACAGTCTTCTTCCAGAGGTTGGGGGTCAGGTAGCTGTAGGTCTTAGAGATGGCATCAAAGGTGGCCTTGGCAAAGTTGCCCAGGGTGGCAGTGCAGCCCCTGGATGAGGTGTAGCAGTCATCGACACCAGCCATCATGAGCAGCATCTTGGGCACAGGCACAGAGACGATGCCAGTGCCCCTGGGCGTGGGGATGAGGCGCACTAGCACAGAGCCACAGCGGCCTGTCACCTTGCAAGAGACGGTGTGGGGCTTGCCGATCTTGTTCCCCCAGTAGCCTCTGCGCATGGGGACAATGGAGAGCTTGGCCAGGGTGATGGCCCCACGGATGGCAGTGGCCATCTCCTTGGAACACTTAACACCCAGATGGACGTGGCCATTGCAGTCCCCAATGGCAACAAATGCCTTGAACCTGGTGCACTGGCCACCCGGGTCTGCTTCTGCACTGGCATAATCTTCAAAATCTCGTCCTTGAGAGACGCCCCCAGGAAAGTCAGTGATCTCAGATTCCTTGATGGGCAAGGAGAAGAGGTAGAATCTGCTCCAGGGACTTGATCTGCTGGTCCTTGACCAGGCTTGGTGACGAGCATCCACTCCTTATCCCTGGCCTTGCCTTCGCGAGCTCTGAGGCTTCGGCCTTGGCCCCGGCCCCGGATGGCACTGCCGAAACCTCTGTTGAAGCCACCTCGGTTCCCCATCCCAGGGCCGCTGGGGCCTCCGGTCCCCTCCTCACCCCTGCCACACTGCACCAACGTCATTCACCATTTGGTATTTTCTCGGAGAAGAAGGAGACGGGGTTTCATGATGTTGGCCAGGCTGGTCGCAAACTCCTGACCTCGTGATCCACCCACCTTGGCCTCCCAAAGTGCTGGGATTATAGGCTTGAGCCACTGCACCTGGCCAGGAATTTTTTCTTTTCTTTTTTTCTTCTTTCTTTTTTTTTTCAATGAAATCTTACCCTGTCGCCCAGGCTGGAGTGCAATGGCCTGATCTTAGCTGATTGCAACCTCAGCCTCCCAGTTTCAAGCAATCCTCCTGCCTCAGCCTCCCAAGTAGCTGGGACTATAGGGGCTCACCACCACATCCAGCTAATTTTTTGTATCTTTAATAGAGACGAGGTTTCACCATGTTGGCCAGGCTGTTCTTGATCTCCTGATCTTGTGATCTGCCCACCTCAGCCTCCCAAAGAGGTGGGATTACAAGGCGTGAGCCACCATGCCCGCCCTTTTTTGTTTTTGTTTTTGAGACAGAGTCTCACTTTGTCACCCAGGCTGGAGTGCAGAGGTGCGCGATTTCAGCTCAGTGCAACCTCTGCCTCCATGTCTCCAGACTGTGAGGTCCTTGAACTGGGGACTGAGTCTAACTTGCCACTGGAGCTGTTTTTCCCAGCACAGCCTTTGACCCTGTAGGTATTGTTGCCACCCTTTTCGCCACATCTTTTTGCTACAGGATGGAGCAGTGTTTGATGGGTGGTGTCCTAAGCAGGTCTAGCTGGATCCACCATGCCCAGGGTTATGACTCCTGAGGACCTCTGTCCATGGACAGCCCAGCTGGAAGAAGCTGGTGTAGTAGAAACAAGTACTAGGGGCAAGAGGACCTGCTATCAGCCCCAGCTCTGCCAGGGACTCCGCAAATAGGACCTGAGCAAGTCTCCAGTGCCTTTTTCCCTCTTAGTGGCTTTAAAAGGAAGACTTTGGGCCGGGCGCGGTAGCTCACGCCTGTAATCTCAACACTTTTCCAGATCGAGCCAAGCGGATCACCTGAGGTCAGTTCGAGACCAGCCTGCCCAAGAAGGCAAAACCCGGTCTCTACTAAAACGACAAAAATGAGCCGGGGGTGGTGGTGCAAGCCTGTAATTCCAGCTACTCCGCAGGCTGAGACAGAGAATCTCTTGAACCAGAGAGGCAGATGTTGCAGTGAGCCGAGATCGTGATCCTGCCACTGCACTGCAGCCTGGGCAACCGCTAAATATCCCTCTAAAAAAAAAAAAAAAAAAAAAAAAAAGATAGACTTTGAATGTGTTAATGTGTTAGTTTCAGAGTTCCCCTTCCCTTTATGGGAATCTGTGACCTTCAGTGACAAACGAGGTGGAGCGGCCCACTCGCTAGATGCATGTGGATAAAGATAAGCGATGACTGGGAACCCAATTCCCGAACATAGCATGTCTTACATCTTGGAAAACGTGGCACAGTATTTACACAAAAACTCAAAACACTCGATTTCTAATATAACAAAAAAAGTAAACAAAAAACTTTCTCAAAACATAGTGTCAGACATGGAAACCCGACGTAAAACCTATGAACTAACATCAGCTTTCTTTGAACTTGCGATCACTCAGTCTCCGTAGAGACTGTCAAAAATTGCCAATGCCGACTATATTTCAAGTCGTCATGGCGGGGTATTGGGAAAAGTTTTCAATTAGCAATAATCGCGCCTCGGATAAACCTCATTGGCTACGATACTGCCACTGCGCAAAGCTG